>JAMWET010000732.1:122500-175000 GCA_024036415.1 Prochilodus magdalenae
CCAACACACACTCGCTCAGTGCTGGAACTGATCGCTACAGCGCCGCTTGCTTGTGTGCTCTATTGTTATCTCAGTTGTTGCCCTCAGGGCATGATGCTCCACCCACTAACACTGAAAGGTGCCTACATGTTTACATTAGACTGTTTGTTTGCTCTGAGACCTCCCCCTGACTGTGATTGGTCCTGATCACTAGTGTCTTGTTTGCTCTGAGACCTCACCCTGGCTGTGATTGATCCTGATCACTATTGTCTTGTTTGCTCTGAGACCTCCCCTGACTGTGATTGGTCCTGATCACCATCTTGTTTGCTCTGAGACCTCCCCCTGGCTGTGATTGGTCCTGATCACCACCTTCGTGTTTGCTCTGAGACCTCCCCCTGGCTGTGATTGGTCCTGATCACTATTGTCTTGTTTGCTCTGAGACCTCCCCCTGGCTGTGATTGGTCCTGAACACTATTGTCTTGTTTGCTCTGAGACCTCCCCCTGGCTGTGGTTGGTCCTGATCACCATTGTCTTGTTTGCTCTGAGACCTCCCCCTGGCTGTGATTGGTCCTGATCACTATTGTCTTGTTTGCTCTGAGACCTCCCACTGGCTGTGATTGGTCCTGATCACCAACTTGTTTGCTCTGAGACCTCCCCCTGGCTGTGATTGGTCCTGATCACTATTGTCTTGTTTGCTCTGAGACCTCCCCCTGGCTGTGATTGGTCCTGATCACTATTGTCTTGTTTGCTCTGAGACCTCCCCCTGGCTGTGATTGGTCCTGATCACTATTGTCTTGTTTGCTCTGAGACCTCCCCCTGACTGTGATTGGTCCTGATCACTATTGTCTTGTTTGCTCTGAGACCTCCCCCTGGCTGTGATTGGTCCTGATCACCATTGTCTTGTTTGCTCTGAGACCTCCCCCTGGCTGTGATTGGTCCTGATCACTATTGTCTTGTTTGCTCTGAGACCTCACCCTGACTGTGATTGGTCTTCATCACCAACTTGTTTGCTCTGAGACCTCCCCCTGGCTGTGATTGGTCCTGATCACCATTGTCTTGTTTGCTTTGGGACCTCCCCCTGGCTGTGATTGGTCCTGATCACTATTGTCTTGTTTGCTCTGAGACCTCCCCCTGACTGTGATTGGTCCTGATCACCATTGTCTTGTTTGCTCTGAGACCTCCCCCTGGCTGTGATTGGTCCTGATCACCATTGTCTTGTTTGCTCTGAGACCTCCCGCTGGCTGTGATTGGTCCTGATCACCAACTTGTTTGCTCTGAGACCTCCCCCTGGCTGTGATTGGTCCTGATCACCAACTTGTTTGCTCTGAGACCTCCCCCTGGCTGTGATTGGTCCAGATCATCACCTTCGTGTTTGCTCTGAGACCTCCCCCTGACTGTGATTGGTCCTGATCACTATTGTCTTGTTTGCTCTTGATGCTCCACCCACTAACATTGAAAGGTGCCTACATGTTTACATTAGACTGTTTGTTTGCTCTGAGACCTCCCCCTGGCTGTGATTGGTCCAGATCACCACCTTCGTGTTTGCTCTGAGACCTCCCCTGACTGTGATTGGTCCTGATCTCCAACTTGTTTGCTCTGAGACCTCCCCCTGGCTGTGATTGGTCCTGATGACCACCGTTGTGTTTGCTCTAAGACCTCCCCCTGGCTGTGATTGGTCCTGATCACCACCTTCTTGTTGGCTCTGAGACCTCCCCCTGGCTGTGATTGGTCCTGATCACCACCTTTGTGTTTGCTCTGAGACCTCCCCCTGACTGTGATTGGTCCTGATCACCAACTTGTTTGCTGAGACTGTCCCTTTACTGTGCTTCTTCACTCAACTTGATGGTCCTTTAAAGGTGCAATATGTCATTTTTTACAAATAAGTTATTTTGATGACATTTATGTATGGCGCTGAAGAGGTATCTACAGAAGTTAGCATGCTAACCAGCTAGCACCGGCCCACCCTGTCTCACAGTACCACGGCGCTGGCATGGAGCTAAATCAGTCCAACATAAGGGGATGAAGGAGTAGCATGGCTGGTCCGAGGTTGTATGTTGAAGGTGCTGCTTCCGGTTAGATCATTTAAGTGGAGGTAGACAAAGCTTTGAAGCTCTTGGAAACCAACTGGTACCATGGCAAGAAACCATGTTCAGCAACAAACAAAAGAAGTGATACAAATAGAAGCAAAACAAAAGCTAACACTGGTGCTGCTGTCCACCACTCCGATGCTAAACTTCTTCCGCCACATTTCTTCTAGACCAGTAAGTAAACAGCTGTTAATGCTAACGCTGAAGAGCAGGAACTGTGGATTATCTTGTTTCTAGTGATAGGAGTAGACACCACTACTTTCTGGTGATGTGTTCCCCCCTATTTGGAATTTGGAGCATGAATTCAACAGGTTCATCATTTTACAGATTGCTCCTTTAATTCATTTAATGCCTCTGAGACGTACACAGAGTTTGTTTTCAGGTAACATGCCACATCACGTGTCCTTTTGCCATTTGAAGTGGATGCTATTAAGCCATTTGGTGTAGTTCTCTATTAAATATGTTTTTCCAGATGCAAAAAAATGTATAATTCATATTTAATGTTTTGATTTAAATAAATGAGGGGTGGTCTCTGACTTTTGCCTGGAACTTGCAGTACTGTACATTCAAAAAGCACATGAACACAAACACACACACACCCACCCATATGCAGAGTGCCGCCTCCCTTCGCTCCCTCCCTGCCGCTCAAGTGTTCTTCACTTTCCAAAAAAAAATAATAAAACAGTGTCACCTACAAAATCGCTGTCACCATGGCAACGGCACACTCATTATCATTAATCCACTAATTGCCAGCTAGAGCCGTGATTGGTCGTAATTACCTCTGTGGCGATGGGTGGGTGGGTGATTGGGGGTTAACCCTTCGTTCAGTGTACTGTACAAACACACACACACACATACACACATACACACACACACACGCACACACACATACACACACACACACACACACACACACTCACACACACACACAATGCTGATTTAACCCCCTCCTAACCCCCTCCACTAAATCCCCCTACCACAACCACTATGCACACCTCTGCTCCACATACCGCCCAAATCAAGCACTTTGTAATTAGGGGGCCGGTTGCCATGGTGATTAATCGTCCTATATTTCCATCAGTGTTTTTCAGGAGCAGGACGTCGTCTCCTTGTTTGTTTGTTGATGAAGTGTAAAGAGTCCGGTGGATCCGCCTTAACCACAAAGAGCATTTTGTTCTAGAACTATTTACTTCTAGACCACTTTCACCCAGGCTCCGCCCACAAACAAGTTTAACCTGTTGGCTGATTATGTCTATACCACAGTACCTACATTTAGAACTTAGAGTTATACACTCAACCTAATGAGAACCTGTAGAACAGACTCGGTCTATACCACAGTACCTACATTTAGAGCTTAGAGTTATACACTCGACCTAATGAGAAACTGTAGAACAGATTTGGTATATACCACAGTACCTACATTTAGAGCTTAGAGTTATACACTCGACCTAATGAGAAACTGTAGAACAGACTCAGTCTATACCACAGTACCTACATTTAGAGCTTAGAGTTATACACTCGACCTAATGAGAAACTGTAGAACAGACTCAGTCTATACACCACCAGTAGTACTACATTTAGAGCTTAGAGTTATACACTCGACCTAATGAGAAACTGTAGAACAGACTCAGTCTATACCACAGTACCTACATTTAGAGCTTAGAGTTATACACTCGACCTAATGAGAAACTGTAGAGCAGACTCAGTCTATACCACAATACCTACATTTAGAGCTTAGAGTTATACACTCGACCTAATGAGACACTGTAGAGCAGACTCAGTCTATACCACAATACCTACATTTAGAGCTTAGAGTTATACACTCGACCTAATGAGAAACTGTAGAACAGACTCAGTCTATACCACAATACCTACATTTAGAGCTTAGTTATACACTCGACCTAATGAGACACTGTAGAGCAGACTCAGTCTATACCACAATACCTACATTTAGAGCTTAGAGTTATACACCTGACCTAATGAGACACTGTAGAATAGCTAGTTATACATTTTACCTATCAAAATCTGAAATATTAAATATATAAGTATATGAGTATTTGAGGCGGTTCTGTCGTATGAATAAATGACGTGTGTTTTTACTGAGAGCTGAGGAAGGATCTCGGACTTTTACCCAGTACTACACTTGCACACAGCTGACAGTAGTGTGTTACTGGCCATCATGATTGCAACGTCCCATTGCAATCAGCAGTAGTGTGTCCATGATTGGAGATACACACAGTGTCCTCATGAGTGTGCTACTCAGGAAGTGTGTGACAGTGCTCATGCTTACATGGGTTTGAGAGACGCGTTAATGCCGGTACACATGTACCATGATGTAAATGAACATAACGAAAATGGAAATCATTCAGTTTTTCTTTCATTAAAACTATACGCATCAAAAGTGCTATTTCAGGGAGTTTAATCATTACTGAAGGCACTCTGTATTCTCCAATCATCTCTGTCATAAGCTCTGCCTAATTTCCCCAGTCCTCCAATCACAGCTTGGCAGCCATTGCTTTTTGCTGTTGCCCCAAGCCGTTAGTGTTTCATCAGTCTGCCATCATGGATCTGCTCAGGAAAGATGGACCTTGAGAACTGCAATCATCAGTGGGCTTTGAACGTCAGACCCACAATGCACTTTACCTGTAATAACTAAACTGGGTTCCAACAACATATCCAAGTGTCCCTTCAGTAAGACAGAAATGATTCCCATGTCCACCGTGGCAGCATGCTTTAGCCCAGGATGAACAGGTGTAAGTTCCTGTCTGGCTTGTCCTCAGCAGCCTTGTTCCTCCTAGGCTGTTAATAGGCTGGGGTTTTTATGGTGTTGCTGGCGGGTTTAGATGGTGTTGGTAAGTGGCTGCTAAGTGGTTGCTATGGTGTTGGTTAGTGGTTCCTATGGTGTTGCTATGGTATCTCGGGTGGTTGCTTTGGTGTTGCTAAGTGGTTGCCATTGGTGTTGGTAAGTGGTTGCTAGGGGGTTGTTAGGAGGTTGCTATGGTATCCCAGATGGTTGCTAGGTGGTTGTTATTTTGTTAAGTTGTTGCTCGGTGGTTGGTATTTTTGTTGCTAACTGGTTGCTAGGTGGTTGCTTTTGCATTGCTACGTGGTTGTTATGGTGTGTAGTATCGCAGATGTTGCTTATGGCAGTTATAGGATCCCAGGTGGTAGTATAGTGTTTTTATAGGATCCCAGGTGGTAGTATAGTGTTGTTATAGGATCCCAGGTGGTAGTATAGTGTTGTTATAGGATTCCAGGTGGTTGTATAGTGTTGTTATAGGATCCCAGGTGGTAGTATAGTGTTGATATAGGATTCCAGGTGGTAGTATAGTGTTGTTATAGGATCCCAGGTGGTAGTATAGTGTTGATATAGGATTCCAGGTGGTAGTATAGTGTTGTTATAGGATCCCAGGTGGTAGTATGGTGTTGTTATAGGATCCCAGGTGGTAGTATAGTGTTGTTATAGGATCCCAGGTGGTAGTATAGTGTTGTTATAGGATTCCAGGTGGTAGTATAGTGTTGTTATAGGATTCCAGGTGGTAGTATAGTGTTGTTATAGGATCCCAGGTGGTAGTATAGTGTTGTTATAGGATTCCAGGTGGTAGTATAGTGTTGTTATAGGATCCCAGGTGGTAGTATAGTGTTGTTATAGGATTCCAGGTGGTAGTATAGTGTTGTTATAGGATCCCAGGTGGTAGTATAGTGTTGATATAGGATTCCAGGTGGTAGTATAGTGTTGTTATAGGATCCCAGGTGGTAGTATGGTGTTGTTATAGGATCCCAGGTGGTAGTATAGTGTTGTTATAGGATCCCAGGTGGTAGTTATATGTGTTGTTTATAGATTCCAGGTGGTAGTATATGTGGTGTTATAGGAGCCCAGGTGGTAGTATAGTGTTGTTATAGGATTCCAGGTGGTAGTATAGTGTTGTTATAGGATCCCAGGTGGTAGTATAGTGTTGATATAGGATTCCAGGTGGTAGTATGGTGTTGTTATAGGATTCCAGGTGGTAGTATGGTGTTGTTATAGGATTCCAGGTGGTAGTATGGTGTTGTTATAGGATCCCAGGTGGTAGTATGGTAGTGTTATAAGATCCCAGGTGGTAGTATAGTGTTGTTATAGGATCCCAGGTGGTAGTATGGTGTTGTTATAGGATTCCAGGTGGTAGTATGGTGTTGTTATAGGATCCCAGGTGGTAGTATGGTGTTGTTATAGGATCCCAGGTGGTAGTATGGTGTTGTTATAGGATCCCAGGTTGTAGTATAGTGTTGTTATAGGATCCCAGGTGGTAGTATAGTGTTGTTATAGGATTCCAGGTGGTAGTATGGTGTTGTTATAGGATTCCAGGTGGTTGTATAGTGTTGTTATAGGATCCCAGGTGGTAGTATAGTGTTTTTATAGGATCCCAGGTGGTAGTATGATGTTGTTATAGGATCCCAGGTGGTAGTATAGTGTTGTTATAGGATCCCAGGTGGTAGTATGGTGTTGTTATAGGATCCCAGGTGGTAGTATGGTGTTGTTATAGGATCCCAGGTGGTAGTATAGTGTTGTTATAGGATTCCAGGTGGTAGTATAGTGTTGTTATAGGATCCCAGGTGGTAGTATAGTGTTGTTATAGGATTCCAGGTGGTAGTATGGTGTTGTTATAGGATCCCAGGTGGTAGTATAGTGTTGATATAGGATCCCAGGTGGTAGTATAGTGTTGATATAGGATTCCAGGTGGTAGTATGGTGTTGTTATAAGATCCCAGGTGGTAGTATGGTGTTGTTATAGGATTCCAGGTGGTAGTATGGTGTTGTTATAGGATCCCAGGTGGTAGTATGGTAGTGTTATAAGATCCCAGGTGGTAGTATAGTGTTGTTATAGGATCCCAGGTGGTAGTATGGTGTTGTTATAGGATTCCAGGTGGTAGTATGGTGTTGTTATAGGATCCCAGGTGGTAGTATGGTGTTGTTATAGGATCCCAGGTGGTAGTATGGTGTTGTTATAGGATCCCAGGTTGTAGTATAGTGTTGTTATAGGATCAGGTGTGGTAGTATATAGTGTTGTTATAGGATTCCAGGTGGTAGTATAGTGTTGTTATAGGATTCCAGGTGGTTGTATAGTGTTGTTATAGGATCCAGGTGGTAGTATAGTGTTGTTTATAGGATCCAGGTTGGTAGTATAAATGTGTTTGTTATAGGAATAGGATCCCAGGTGGTAGTATAGTGTTGTTATATCCAGGTGGATTCCCAGGTGGTAGTATAGTGTTGTTATAGGATCCCAGGTGGTAGTATAGTGTTGTTATAGGATCCCAGGTGGTAGTATAGTGTTGTTATAGGATTCCAGGTGGTAGTATAGTGTTGTTATAGGATCCCAGGTGGTAGTATAGTGTTGTTATAGGATTCCAGGTGGTAGTATAGTGTTGTTATAGGATTCCAGGTGGTAGTATAGTGTTGTTATAGGATTCCAGGTGGTAGTATAGTGTTGTTATAGGATCCCAGGTGGTAGTATGGTGTTGTTATAGGATCCCAGGTGGCTGTACGGTGTTGTCGTAGGATTCCAGGTGGTTGTATGATGTTACAGTGGTGGGGTTTGCAGTGTTGGGTCTATGTGAAGGCTGCAGTCAGTCCTGCTACTGATCTACAGTATATCACCAGAGGGGGCAGGGTAGTAGATTAGAACCCAAGGTTATGGGAATTCACATTTGGGAATTGTATTTACTAATTTAGCCCAGACACATTGAGTACGCTTGTTACTTCCCAGTGTTGTTAAAAATAAACTGGAGTCTATGGGAGGAATGAGGGATAAACAAATGACACATGGAGCGTGGGTCAGTATGGATGTGGATTAGAGTTTGAGGATCTGGCCTGAGTGAGGACATGCTGTTTGACTCTATGGGACAAATAGACAAATAGACGAGTGCACATCCAACAAACAATGAATTGATGCTTGGGGGTCTGCACTGAGAGTTTGTAAGACGGTGTCTGTCGGTCAAGCAGAAGCACAGGAGATGGGTGAGTACTTTTTCACCCCATTCATTCTTAAAGGGGAAATATGTTTTTAGGAAAACCGTGTGTCAGATCAAAAATCTGTATAGAAGTACACCATTCCCCATTCTGCACATTCCATAGTTGGAATGGTGTCAATATCTCAAAAACTGTGGGACTAGTTAGCAGACAGAAGATGTGTACAGAGAAAAGGAAGAAGAAGGAGAAGAAGAACATGAATCAGATTACTACAGTTCTGTGCACTGCTTACGAAAAACGATTTTTGATGATCATATAGACAAATATGAACATAACAAAGACCTTCATAGAAGTAACAGTGTGTGTGAATGTGTGTGTGTGTGTGTGTGTGTGTGTGTGTGAGTGTGTGCGTGTGTGTGTGCATGTGTTGGTGTGTGTGTGTGCGTGTGTCTGTGTGTGTTTGTATGTGTGTGTGTGTGTGTGTGTGTCTGTGTGTGTGTTTGTGTGTATGTGTGTGTGTGTGAGTGTGTGTGTGTGTGTGTGTGTGTGTGTGTGTGTGTGTGTGTGTGTGTGTGTGTGTGTGTGCATGTGCGGGTGTGTGCGGGTGTGTTTGTGTGTTTGTGTGTGTTTGTCTGTGTGTGCGTGTGTGTGTGTGTGGGTGTGTGTGTATGTGTGCGTGTGTGTGTGTGTATGTGTGCGTGTGTGTGTGTATGTGTATGTGTGTGTGTTTGTGTGTATGTGTGTCTGTGTGTGTGTTTGTGTGTATGTGTGTGTGGGTGTGTGTGTGTGTGTTTGTATGTGTGTGTGTGTGTGTGTGTGTGTATGTGTGCATGTGCGTGTGTGTGTTTGTCTGTGTATGCGTGTGTGTGTGTGGGTGTGTGTTAGAAGCTTTTTTGAAGCTCTCCCTCTCTCTCTTTCTTTCACACACACACACACACACACACACACACACATACACACACACACATACACACACACACACACACACACACGGAAAATAGCCCTGAACCCAGAAGAGCGCAATTTGGGTCCCATCTGTTCAGACACTTCCTATTAGAGAGTGAGAGAGAGAGAGATAGAAGGAGAGAGATAGGAATAGAGAGAGAGGGAGAGAGGGAGAGAGAGACAGAGGCTGAGGGCTGAATTGCTGTGATTTGCTTTTTTGTGGGAACTCTTTGAACTCCAGGATTCAGCTCCAAATTCAATTATTTTATAGTGCTGTGTTTTTCTATCTGAGGGCTAGCCGGCACCCCCACCCTCCTCCTCCTCCTCCTCCCGTACGTGGGCCATTTCATGGGAGTCTAGCTTCTGCCTTTCTGTCTCACTCTCCAGAGTGATCATCCTAAAGAGAGGGAAGAAGAATGGCTGTGCTGTGATTACGCGAATTCTGTTTGTAAAGCGTCCAGCCAGCGCAATTTGAGCCAGATAGTGGTTCTCACACACACAGAGGTGAAGAGAGAAAGAGAGGAGGAGAGGCTCCTTTGATGCTGAAAGGCCTTGATTTACCTGGTGTTAAGGGAAAGCGCTGCTAGAAGTGCATTAACACATTAGAAATGTTTGTGTGGTATTAAAACTACTGGTATCTCAAATATTCCAATCTCCAAGTTTGACAACATATGTGACTCTGGGTGTGGCCCAATATTCTAATGAGCATGCCTGATTGACAGCCCTCAGCTTTCGCTTGGTGGTTAGTCTTCTCTCTGTAAGAACATAGAGATAAAACGAAGATTCAGGGATGTTTATTTGTTTACGCTTTTCCAGTTTTTAGTTAGTTGTGGGAATTCCAGTCCTTTTCTCTGTTACAAGGTGACATCATCTCGTAACACAATCCATATAGCCTTTCTACCAGCAAACTTGGCATGCCCTCAAACAAATGCCTTTTAGATGCTGGAAATGCCTCATTGGAATTCCTTACCTCATTTCTCTGTTACAAGGTGACATCATCTCATAACACAACCAAAACTTTCCCATCTACCAGCAAGTAAGGCATGCCTTTTAGTTGCCTGAAATGCCTCTTTGGAATTCCAGCCCTTGCAAGGTGACAGCTCACTGGGCTAGCTTTCGCTTGGTGGTTAGCCTTTTCTCTGCAAGAACATAGAGATAGAAGAGATATTCGGGTATGTTTGTTTGTTTATCCTTTTCCAGTTTTTAGTTAGCTGCCTGAAACACCTTGTGGGAATTCCAGTCCTTTTCGCCTATACAAGGTGACATCATCTTGTAACACAGTCCTTATTGCCCACCTACCAGCAAGTATGACACGCCCTCACACAACTGCCTTTAAGATCCCTGAAACACAAAATTGGAATTCCAGCCCTTTTCTCTGTTACAAGGTGACATCATCTGGTAACACAATCCATATAGCCCGTCTACCATCAAGTATGACATGCCCTCACACAACTGCCTTTAATATCCCTGAAACATATAATTGGAATACCAGCCCTTTTCTCTGTTACAAGGTGACATCATCTGGTAACAGAATCCTTCTTGCCCACCTACCAGCAAGTATGACACGCCCTCACACAACTGCCTTTAAGATCCCTGAAACATATAATTGGAATTCCTTACCTCATTTCTCTGTTACAAGGTGACATCATCTCATAACACAACCCTTCTTGCCCACCTACCAGCAGGTAAGGCATGCCTTTTAGTTGCCTGAAACGCCTCTTTGGAATTCCAGCCCTTTTCTCTGTTACAAGGTGACAGCTAGCTGAGCTAGCTTTCGCTTGGTGGTTAGCCTTCTCTCTGCAAGAACATAGAGATAGAAGAGATATTCGGGTATGTTTGTTTGTTTATCCTTTTCCAGTTTTTAGTTAGCTGCCTGAAACACGTTGTGGGAATTCCAATCCTTTTTGCTGTTTTAGCATGTGTTGTGACATCATCTCGGTAAACAGAATCCTTAATTGCCCACCCTACAGCAAGTATGACACACGCCCTCAACACAACTGCCTTTAAGATCCCTGAAAAACCAAAATGGAATTCCAGCCTTTTCTCTGTTACAAGTTTGGGACATCATCTGGTAACAGAATCCTTATAGCCCGCCTACCAGCAAGTATGACACGCCCTCACACAACTGCCTTTAAGATCCCTGAAACATATAATTGGAAATCCAGCCCTTTTCTCTGTTACAAGGTGACATCATCTCGTAACACAATCCTCCTTGCCCACCTACCAGCAAGTAAGGCATGCCTTTTAGTTGCCTGAAATGCCTCTTTGGAATTCCAGCCCTTTTCTCTGTTACAAGGTGACAGCTCGCTCGGTTAGCTTTCGCTTGGTGGTTAGCCTTCTCTCTGCAAGAACATAGAGATAGAAGAGATATTCAGGTATGTTTGTTTGTTTATCCTTTTCCTGTTTTTAGTTAGCTGCCTGAAACACCCTGTGGGAATTCCAGTCCTTTTCTCTGTTACAAAGTGACATCATCTGGTAACACAGTCCTTATTGCCCGCCTACCAGCAAGTATGACACGGCCTCACACAACTGCCTTTAAGATCCCTGAAACATACAATTGGAATTCCAGCCCTTTTCTCTGTTACAAGGTGACATCATCTCGTAACAGAATCCTTATTGCCCACCTACCAGCAAGTATGACACGCCCTCACAAAACTGCTTTTAGGATCCCTGAAACATACAATTGAAATTCCAGCCCTTTTCTCTGTTATTAGGTGACATCATCTCGTAACACAATTCTTATTGGCCTTATTGGTAAATACATATGTACTAGATGAGAAACATATTGAGTTTTGGGAAAACTGAAACACATATACCTATTATAATAGTCCTCCAAAGTTAAAATTATGAACATTGAAAATGAGCAATGTAGGTCCTCTTTAAATTTGGGTAAGCTAGACAAGCTACTGTACATCAGTCTTGTGATGGGTGGTGCTAAGACCTATGTAAGTGTAGGCCCAACCAGTTTTTATCAACAACCCCTCAGCTAATGTAGTGGACTTTGGAACTTCGCCATACTAGTAGATACGGATTTGAGCATTTCATTTTCACTTCTGGTGTCTTTTGTTTATAATGTTAAAGGTCATGTATGAACGATGCTAGAGGAACCCACCTGGCACAGACACGGAAACCATGGAACCAGCCTACGGCATCGTGTTTATGACAGAGTCTCCAAAGAGATGAGACAGCCGAGTTGAGAGGTGGAGAGATTCTGTCCCTCTCTCTCCTGCGTGGTGGTCTGAAATGGCTGTGCTTCCTTAACTTTTCACCTTTTCTCTCTCTTCTCTGAATTAACATACCGCCGGCCAGGAGGGAAGCGGGTTGCCTGGGCAACAGATTGCCTCCATTCGCAGTTGGAGCAGAGGTGTTAATAGTGCTGCCTGAAACTGTTAGCATCGGGAAATAGCACCGGCCCAAAAGGCCTGGTACTTGTTATCCATTTGCATTAGCTCTGAGTTTGGCCCAGGAGGCCTATTGCGTTTAGCCTTTAGCATTGCATTACGAACAAGCACAGAACTCCTACTTGCCTACCGGTTAACCACTACTAATGTTTGAGCCGAGCCCAAAAGGCTTAGCTATCCAGTAAGCCCAGGGGTTAGCTACTGTTAGCATTTAGCATTGTGCCCAGACTATAACGACTGTGTTGTCAGCGTTGTATTGGTTGACTTTGAGCCTTTACTACGAGACCAGAGGTCATAGAGGAGTGGTAGGCGTCTTTGCTGACTGTGTGGAATCAGTTCTAGTGTAAATCAAGCAAGCCTAATGTTAGCTTCTGATATTTTAGGTTCCATGTGTATGTGTCAGTAATGATACACAGCATGCCAGTAAACTAGCTAAAGTCTAATGGTAATTTATTACAGCTTACATCAATTTCTTTAAATATAAAAGTATTCATTAGTAATTAATTTTGCACATATACTCACCTAGGAGCCCTTTCATTCAGTAGGGGATCTAGCTTTAAGCTTGAATAATGGATTACTGTAAGCTATATCCTGTAGTTGTTAACTGCCAGGAGCTGCCAATAAGTAAAGCTGACCTAGAGTCTTGTCAGCACCAACGGAGTGACCTCCAACAGGACAGGAAGTGCTGAAACTCTATCGTGCCATTTTAGCACCTTCAGTCATTTTAGCGACAGCTCTGCCAGAATCCTGAGGGCTCCGGGTGTTCACAGCTTTTCTGACAGAAACATCAAAAACGTCCATTAAGACCTTCCAGAATGAGCGTTGAGGGAATGTCGGGTTAATTCCTACACAGCTGTCGGAAAAGCACAGAAAGTTTTGCAGATGCTGCTTGGGACGCTCCTCGGCTTCTCCAAAGTGCAGATATTAGGCTGAATATGTATTCCACATATTATGTTGAGGCAAAATGTGAATGATCCTATTTGTTTTGTTTACAGAGCTATGCTAGCAAAATACCAGTGGCAGGAATACCAGCAATGTGGTTGTAAGGGAGTTTCCAGGTGGTTGCTAGGTCCAAAAGGAAAGTTTTTGCAAAAACCATATGTCGGATCAAAAAGCTGTATGAACATCTTCATTCCGCAATCTCAAAATGCACATTCCCTCCATTCCATGCCATCAAAATAAACATTCCAGAGTGGGAACAGTGTTAATATTGCACATAAAACGGTGGGATAGTTAGCAAACAAAAATATGTACCAGAAGAAGAAGAAGAAAAAGTAGAAACTGGATATCAATAGTGTTGCGCAATGTTTTGCTTGACCAATCACAATAAAGGAACACCTTCATTTATTTAAATGAGATTTGCTTTTTATAAACCAACATACAAGCACTTAGCGGGTTAGCTTGTTGGTCCGAATACCCTTTCATGGCTGGTTGCTAGTGGAATGCTACTATACTGGTTAACAAGCTAAACCAGCACCACCCCAGTAAAAATCCGATAGCAAGAGGATAGCAGGCCACTGTTGGCCCGCTGATGGCAAGGCTGGTGGTCAATTAGCACCTCACAAGTTTCTGTGCGGCCCACTGCCGGCTAACCAGAGTATTAGGCAAGCGAAATGGCACTAGCTTGCTCAGTTTTCATTCCCAGTCCAGTCGATTTATTTTCTGTCAGTACGGTCAGCGAGGTGACGGTCATATCAAGCCAGCAGCCCGAAAAACGCTTGTTATCTGGGAACCAGCTGTTACTTTAGGAGGGGTGGAGGTGGCCATGGGTTTCCCACTAAGAGTAGAGATATACTAGCATATGTATGATGGCTCCCTTGTGCATCCTCCATCAGTTTGCTCCGTCAGTTGTGCATGTCCTTAAAAAGTAATGCTACATGTACGCAAGATGCAGTACACGCCAAAAAACACTAGGGGCAGTGGAGGCAGCAGAAAGTTTTGAAGACCGTGCATCAATATGATGTGCCCTTGCCACTTCACAGTGAGGGATGTGCCTGTCAGGACAGCTGGCGACTGATCAGTATTATTTCAAGATGGATGATGGAAAATGCCCGACAAATGAGGTGGTCTGCCCTCGAAAGAAGGAGGTCTCCATAACACACGTAGCGCATAGGCAGCTATGTAATTGTTCATGACGCAGTCTGTGCGAACACGTGACCCTACACCAAGCTACCCCTTAGTAGCTTGAATGTGTGGGGTTCAAAAATATATCATCCCAAGTTATGACTCCCCACTTTCAATAGTGTGGTAGAAAAACAATAATTAGTCATTAGCTATGCTAGCTAGTACGCTAGCATCATTAGCTTAAAGGAACAAACTGACACCAAACTAATGTTAGCAAGTTCTATTACTCCTAGCATTCCATTGTTTCATTGAACTATTACATTGTTCAACACAATAAGTGGCTTTAAGATTTATACTAACATCATGGTACATGACTTAAGTCCATAATGGCTTACAGAGACAATCTGGTGAAAGACTCTAATCCAGGCTTAAGTTCGTACAGACAGTCTCGTTGTGCTTTTCCAGCGTTTTGACTGGGAGCGGGAAAGTGAGTCATGCTGAGAACTGGTCACTGAAGCAGTCATCTGATGATGTCATGGTTCATCACAATGCCCTCATGTCTGTTAGGGCTCCGGCAGCAGAAGCTTTACTCACTGTCCAATTAGCATAGCATGGCAGCGTAGCACAACCAGCTCACCCCGTAAATGACGATGCATTTGTGTCTGAGTGTGTGTGGCCTTTGTGTAAACCCAATTAAAGAGTGTGGATCGGAATGAGAGCAGGACAGAGCGCCCCCCCACCCGACCCCACTCCGGCCCCCACTGCATTAGCGAATGATAATAGCGTCAGAGAGAGGGACGCCGCTCCTGACAAATTGATTTCTAGGTGTTAAGCAGACCGAGGCCTCCGAGGCTGTGGCACCTCCGCACTACTTCATGTGTTTGTCTGGAGGACGACAAGCTAAAAGCTAAAGTTAGCAGCATAGCTAGCTGTTTAGAAATCTTAGCACGGTTTAACTCTTTAACTTCTGGGTTATAATAAAGCTTGTTCTCTTTGTCGCCCAAGGAGTGCTACGTTTACATGGAGAGGAGAGAAATATGGGGAAATGAATTAGCCATTTATTAGATACAGATAGATAGACGTAATCTGTACATGTGTATTTTGGCCCCAGAGGAACAGGATTCCCTGGAGCTTCCCTGGAGCTTTAATGAATGAAAACATGGAAATGAAAAAAACAAAAAACAAACCCTGAATTCCAGTGGAATGCCATGGAATACTGTCTAATATGACAAACAGCATAATAACCTCTAGTTTAAGGCCAGCACGCATCTTTAAAGCCCTCCTCGCACTGGGAGGCATCTCTGCTCCTCTGCCAGTAGGCTGGTAAAAGGCCTGATTAATTGTACAGTGCTTCATGGCATAAGCTCGCTAATTACACTCCATTCCTTCAGCCGGGGTCCCCTCGGCCACTGATTGCACGCTTCGCCCCTGCGGAGACGCACATGTGAGCGACTGTAGACTGCCCTCTTTCCTCTGCAGCCTTTAGAAAGGCTACATCCAGGCACTGGACGCTTTCCAAGACATTTAGATCATCTGCTAGATAGAAATGTCAGATATTTCACATTCTGGCCACTCTATCAGAAACCCCTCTTTGTAGCTCATGCTAGCACCACACACAGTACCACGTCAGTGTCACTGCTGTGCTGAGGATGGACCATCACCCAGATAATATCTGGACAGCAGTGTGGTCCAGATGAAGGGAGTTCAGGGGGGCTTATAAATGGTGCTGATGAACAGACGGGCTAGGGTCTGTAACTGTAGATCTCGAATCACATATCACAGTATAGCACATATATGATATACATGGTCACTGAGTGTATATATCTTCTATAGAGGCAATAAGGGTATATATCATATATTACATTTTGCAATCAGTGAGTGTATATACCATGTATACCATCAATTAATGTATATATTGTACATATCACATTTGCAGCCAATGAGAGTATGCATCTATATATATTTGTAGCATAAATAAATAAGTGTATGCATATCATATAGACTATAAATAAATTTGTGTATATATATCACCTATATGTATCACCCATACCACACATATACAGCCAATGAATATATATATATATATATATATATATATATATATACACTGTATATATCACATATAGCATAAGGTGGTAGTAACTTCAGGCTCCTGCAGATGGCGCTGTATGAGGATGATGGGGCTATAAATCCCTGCAGGGTGTGAGTGACAGGGTCCATAGATGGAGAAGAGGTGCTACAGTGCAGGGAATGTTTTGTTCCATGTGTGGAAATGTCTCCAGAGCAGATGTTAATGAATGGCTAAAAGGAGGGACTGCATGTGGGCGTGGCCAAAGACCATAGTGTGAAGGAAGTAGCTGAATCTGCAGGTGTATGCAAGCATACGGTCATACGGGTCTACCAGCAGTGGCTGAAATCCCAGTCTACAGGGAATTCTCCTCGGAACTGTGCCAGGGACGGCATCCACCAAATCTGGACCAACTGCACAACTCTGAGATGTAACAGTGTCTGAACACTGATGTGGCTACATCCAGAACCTTGTCCGGTCCATGCCCAATCCAGCCACCGCTGTTATTGGTGGTTTTAGACTGCTATTAAATGCTGTTAGGTACATTTTGGTCACATGAGGCTCATTTTTGGCTAATCCGGTAGTGAGTTAACGACACACCACGTTAACCACAATGTGGTTTCTGAGTTCAGTCATGGTGCAGGGAGAGTCTGATGAAGCTGTCAGAGGCACCAGTGTGTTAGCGTCCGTTTGAAAGCCCAGCTCTATTGTAGAGTGGAGTGTGATGCTGACACCATCTCACACTGTGAATAAGGTCACAGGCGTGTGTCTGGCAGCCCTGTCCACCACAGCTGCTGCAGAGAGCCCGGAATGAGACCAACATAACCGGCCTAGCTTTCAGTAATGGCTTAGGATCCTGTGTAGGAAGTAGGATGTAGCTAATGTATCTGGAATATCCTCGCTGCTGTACTCACCGTGTACTTTTCTCAATGTAATTCAATTTGCATTACTTTCCTAGTATTCAGAAATACTCATCAGACGTAGTGTCTACACTGCTTGTGTGCCTTGACTCCTTTGCCCAGCTGTAAGTACTAAGCAGGTGTTTGGTTCTCCTGTGAGGATCACAGCTCCTACTTAAGGGTAGAGATGGAGGCTTGTGGTTCCTCTCAGTTCATATGCTAATCAGTGCTTATAAAGTCTATCCTCAAATCATGTGGGTTCCGCAGTCAGTGGCCAAATTTCCTCATTCAGAGATGAAGTAAATCCGAGATGAGGTTAGAGTTACCTCATGACACCAGGTAGACTTATCTCACCTGGGTCTATTGTTAAGCAAATCTGTAGCATGGAGTACAAATCAGGCTAGTACGCTAAAACGCTCCCTGAGCTACAAGCTAATCTCAGGTGGGTCTTTGTAGATTTCACACCTTCAGTTTAGAGAGATAGTGACATGTCTGCTAAGATTTGCTAACCGCTGTTAGCCACATTAGCCTCTATCTTGCCCACATCCTCTGTTGTTGCCTGTAACGAATTAACGGTGGTAGACATGTGCAACGCCAAGTGAGATCATGCTAACTCATCATAATCTATGTTAGCCTATTTACCTTGTGTCTGCTTATGAGTCGACGGATGTTTCCTGGTTTTTGTGAAAAGGTGATTTCTCCCTGGGGAAAGAGATGAGATGAAAGGATAATAATAGACTGTGTTCCTGGTAAGGACTGGGTCACTTCAGTGAGTTAATTTAACAAAAAGCAAAAGGAAACTGCTTTGCATTGCAGTGGCATAGCCAGAATTTCATCATTAATGGAAGGGCCGGTTGCAGGTTCAGGGGGCAGCTTTGGGGGAGGCACTATGTCTCATTGCTATAGTGAGGATGACATCCAATGGCCTACTTCACTGTAGCCAAGCCATTAAAAACAAACATAGCCAGCGAGAAATAGGGTTAGCACAGTTTAGCGGCCTAGCATTGAACTACCTAGTAGAAACTCACAGCACAGCACGGTGCATAAAGGCTAATCAACCACCGCCCTACCTTCACCAGAGCTAGGACTAGATGTCTAATATGGATAGTGGAATTTATTGGCCTTTTTTAATTCAGTTATTAGCTTATAAATCTATCACTAACTATGATGGTATCTTATGGTAACTAAGTTGATCCAGCCATGGTTTGACTATGGTAATTCATAGTAACTATAGTTATTGTATAGTTAACCATATTTTTATTTCTATTTAAAACTTATGGTAACTGTTTATACTATGATACTGTCATGGTTTTACTATGGTAATTCATAGTAACTGTAGTTTTTGTATAGTTAACCATAAATCTACAGTAAAAAAATCTGCTGTGGTATCTTATGGTAACTGTGTTTCTACTATGATCCAGCCATGGTTGTACTGTGGTAGTTTATACTAACTATAGTTATTGTATGGTTAACCATGTTTCTATAACCCTAAGTACTATGGTGGCTTATGGTAACTGTTTATTCTATGATACTGCCATGGTTTTACTATGGTAATTCATGGTAACTATAGTTATTGTATAGTTAACCATTAATCTACCCCTAACTCCTATGGTATCCTATGGTAACTATGTTTAATTTATAATTTGGACATGGAGGTATGGTGGTAGTTAGTAGAAACTATAGTTATAGTATAGTTAACCATGAATATACCATGAACTACTATGGTATCCTATGGTAACTTTATACTATGATTCTGTTATGTGTTTACTATGGCAGTGTATAGTAACTATAGTGTAGTATAGTTAATCATGAATCTACAATGAACTACAGTGGTATTTCATAGTAACTGTGTTCATGCTATTATTCTGCCACAGTGGTAGTTACTGTAGTTATGGTATGGCTAACTATGACTTTACCATGAACTACTATGTTTACACTATAATCCTACCATTGTTCACTATGGTTGTAATTGTGGTTACTCTACAGTATAGTTAACCACATATCTAAAGAGATCTACTATGGTATCTGATGGTAACTATATCCACATTGTTATCCTGCCATAATGTTAATCCCTGCTAAAAAAAATAGACCAACATAGCCAACCATATTTATACACATCTATCTAGGCAAGCAGCAGCAAGGAAATAGCACAACGTAGCTAAGTTCCACTAGCTTTAGGTTCAGACTCAAGTGGCCTAATGCTGTGTTTGCATGTTGGCGTTTTAAGGAACAGGATCCTGAACACTCCCATAAAGCCAAAAATCAGCATTGTCACAGCAAAGGCGGCATAACAAGGCACAAGACACTGGCATGTGATTATCATAATGCGTGGCAATAGCATACTCATAAGACAAAACAATACAAACAACATTACGGTTCCCTGCTCTAGGCCAATTAATCCACTTCCTAAACTCTATATGTTGATAACTGCAGATGCCGGATATCTTTTATCATATGTGACACAGAGAACAGTACACATCATGATGCTATTTGGATTGTTAGCAGTGCATTTTGAAGCAACAGTTTATTTGAAGATTAAAACGTGATTCATATAGGTTCATATTTGCATCATGTGTTCATTCTAATTCATAGGTTGCTCGGTTATGGGAATATGAGTGTGAAAATAACACAGGACTGCTAATTAATTTAGCAGCTGATTGCTCTGATTAAACTACACTGAACTGCCTTTTTATGCTTTATAAAGATGTGATAGAAAAGTGATGCTGGTTGGCACTAACACTGTGCGGAAGGGTTAGGGGCATTTAAAATATCTCAGGAATCTGCATGCTGAGCCTGGGTAACTGTTGTAAAAGGTTTAATTGCACACCTGGGTTCCAGGTACCCTGCTGATATTGCCCATAATAGCCCATACCAGCCTCCATCATTAGCCTATAGAAGGGACAACAACAAGCCCATGTAGGGCCGGTGGATGATGTGCATGTTGGCCTATAGTAATTTTTTGCAATAACCCACTCAGCTTTACTGCACTTATTGCCCATAAGGGACTTGCCTGGACCCCACTTTGGACCATCACTAGCCCTCTAGCTGTCCATGTGGAACCAGGGATGGTTGCTCACACAGACCTCGCTTGTAGCAGTCATGACCTACATGGGGCAAACCACACTGAGCTGAGGCCAGTCCATTGTTAACCCAACAATAGGCCCAGATGGACATGTTTGCTGGGAGCTGCTGAATATACCATAGCTGGAGAGCTTTGGCAGTCACCTTAGTTTGTTTATGGTGGATATAAAGACGCAAGAACTTTGTTGGGTTCCTCTGGCATTATAAATACACAAGATGAATTACATTTTGTAACATTTGAGCAGTCAAAGATCTGGGAAACCCTGTCTTGTTAGGCCCTCGATTAGGGTATCCACTTCCATAATCCCATAAAGGAGGACATCCCACCCCAAACGGAGGACATCATAAAGGGGGGAGGGTCGGGCCCGATGCTAGGACAACTAAAGTCTATATAACATAAGCTATATAGCACATAAGTGATGCTTTACTCACCTAATTGGGTGGAATGGTTGACATTGGTGAGCCAGACGGAGGCTTGCTAATTGACTAGCAAGCTAATTGACCTGCATGCATATTAATTGACCTGCAGTTAGCCGGTAGCCAAATCACAATGTCACATGAGCTTGTTAAACCAATGAAATACAAGGCATGTCTTTTGACACGGATGTGAGCCAATAGCACACGTGGTATTGTTTTAGCGAGTGAACATTTTAAATAGTTCATCCTGAAAAGAGGACGAATAGGCATCCATCCAGGGATTACGTCAGACGGAGGACTGGGAATTGACAAACCGGACTGTCCGCCCTAAAATCGGATGTGTGGCCACCCTACCACCAATATCTATACACCTGCTGCAATTTTTAACAATGTTGCTAATGCTAAGCTAGCATGCTAAACTTCAAGTGTGCAGATTCTGCCTCAGCGAAACTTCAAGACTGGATGCGGTTGCCACATTTTCATCCAAAGAGCTGAGCGAGAGAGAAGTCAATAGTGTTTCATTAACGCTGAAAGCTCCGGGCTTCACTTTTAATCACGGCTAATATTGGCACTAGCTATGCTAGCTAATACTGATGATCACACTGAGGCGTTCATGGCATCTTTGACCTTCACTGCTGGGCCCCAGGCCAGGCAGCGAGAACTGCAGTAACCCCAAACCTGACTCCTATCTCCACAGTCTCATCAGATCAAATCCACACCTCCTTATTTTTTCATCCCTTTCATATCTTTCTGCGTCCCCTGTGCCCTCCACTGCCACTTCCCCTGCTTTCCGTCATGCTTTATCTCCCCCTCTCTCCATCTTCCCCCGTCTGTCTCTCTCTCTCTCTCTCTCTCTCTCTTACTGTGTCCCTCTCGCTCGTTCGCTCTTTCTCTCCATGTCCTCTATCCACTTGACACTTCGCCGAGGCTCCCCCTCGCCGACTTTGGCAGACAGCACACGTTCCACCCGCGGGCTCGGAGACAGGGATCCGGCCCTATCGATGGCAGATAAATCAATGTTATCTCTTTTTCCCATGCCTCCGCCGCCATCGATTTCCTCGCCGGTTACCTTGCTGTTTTGCGAAGGCCTGAACCCCGCTCAATTAAACGGGCCTCGCTCTGGCCCGGGAGCAAATTGAAATAGGACACGGCTCAGAGCTTTGGAGAAGACAGGGCGCATATTAGCCTGAGACAGATGAGCACTTCTTATGAAGCTGTCCATGAAAGAAAGGGAGATCGCGGGCGTGGGAGCGCAGGAGAGAGCAAAAGTATGCGAGAGAAGTGCCTTTAATTCAGCGTCTGCATCAAGAGGCTCGTTTTCTCGTAAAAGCTGGCAAGGCTTGGGCTAGCAGCACCAGTATCAGGCTTCCAAGTGCCAGTTTAGCTCGGAATTAGCATTTCATCCTCACCGCAGATGAACCATCCCATCATTATGTGTCTGGGAAGCCGAAGTGTCGCGTTAAACTGTGATTGCAGAGACGCCGGGCCAGTTCCTGTAAAAAGCCAACAAAACCCGAAGCATCGGCGCTTAGAGAAGACTAATGCAGTCTCACACAGCAGATGTCTCAGAAGAAGCAGAGTGATATCATCTATACAGCTCTCAGTGGTTCAGCCAAAAAGCTAATCCACTCCATTTCTCCACCCTTACTGGAAACGCAGTTGACTAAGACATGGTGGGTGCCAGAAGTTTGCTCCTTTAGGTATAAGGGCTATAAGGGCCTATTGTTGCCAACAAGTTTATGTGGTTTCTGAGACTGTCCCAGATGGTACATGTATTTTGTTCATCACAAAATGTTACACAGCACGGGTGGAGTCGTCCCACCTCGGCATAGGTGGAGTTGTCCCACCGCGGCATAGGTGGGGGATACAGCACACCTCAATGTAAGCGGAGTCAGCCCACCTTGGCATAGGTGAAATCAGCCTACCTCAGCACAGGTGGAAGAATCAGCCCCTCTTAGCGCTAGCTCCATTGAGCCCACCTTGGCAGAGGTGAAAGAATCAGCCCACCTTGCCACAGGTGGTACAGTCAGCTCACCTCAGTGCAAGGAGAGTCAGCCCACCTCAGCGCAAGGAGAGTCAGCCCTCTTGGCATAGGTGGAATCAGCCTACCTCAGCACAGATGGAAGAGTCAGCCCACCTTAGCACAGGTGGTAGAGTCAGCCCACCTCAGTGCAAGCAGAGTCAGCCCACCTGAGCACAGGTGGAAGAATCAGCCCACCTTAGCGCTAGCTCCATTGAGCCCACCTCGGAAGAGGTGAAAGAGTCAGCCCATCTCAGCACAGGTGGTGGAGTCAGCCCACCTTAGTGCAAGCAGGGTCAGCCCACCTCAGTGCAAGCAGAGTCAGCCCACCTCGCACAGATGGAAGAGTCAGCCCAGTATAGGCAGAGTTGGGCCACTTTCACAAAGGTGGAGTCAGCCCACCTCAGCACAAGCACACTCCGCCCATGTCGGTGTGGGTGGAGTTGGCTCACCTTTGAGCAGGTGGATTCAGCCCACCTTTGCCCACATGGAGTTGGCCCACCCTGGTACACCATGAAATTGGCCCACCTTAGTGCAGAGGTCGATCCACCTCCGTGCATGCGGAATCACCTCTGTGCCAGCATAGCAGTTGCTGAGCCTTAATTCTACTCAGCCCAATTCAGATGTGCCAGTGCTGACTAAGCAGTCCACTGCACCGTCCATCTACCCTGCATATCTATGTATATACTGTAGAATCTTATAATAACTTCACAACCGTTTCATAATTGACAAATTAGGATAGATTTCCCATATTTAAAGGTGATGTCACTTATGGTTATTATCACATAGCAATTTTGGCAGTGTACCTAGAAACAGGTGTATCACCATCGAGGCCAAGAATCTATAGTATATTAAATATAGCAAGGCCTGTGTGTAGACTTTGTCCATTGTTGACAGTTATCAGCTACTTTATCCCTGTACCTCCACTGCAAAATGGAAGAACCAAACTTCAGACCCTGGCCATGTCTTGGCAGATCGACTACACAATGAGATTTGATTATTTTTGCTGCCTTCTGGTCAAGCCATTGGCTTCAAGGACGGCACTCTACACCCACATTAGCGCTAGTCTTCAGTTTATATCCTAGACTAAGGATTAGCATATGAGTACAATCAGGCTTGGTGAATCAGAAAGTGAGGTGGTTAACAAGGCTGTGTTGTGCCTCAAAGATCAGAGCTAGTAATACCCTAAAGTCCAGACCATGTGTCGCTGTAGCTTAGCATGCAACAACTGAGTCTGTTGTTGATGTGCGTTTCTGATGGAATTTGTGGTATAGCCACACTGGAAACTTTGTCAAAGAAGCTCTTGCATCTTCCCAGTGCGGTGAAAGGATTGGCCATGCAAAATAAAACTTCCATTCTGGTGCAGTTAGCAGCTTAGCAGCTAACTAGCTAACATGCAAACATAAACAGGAGACAGTTGCACCTAGAATGGCCACCAGCGTTCGGTTTTGGGTCAGGCAGGTTTTTCAACTCCCAGTTTTTTGTCCGGTGCAGTACCTAGATGGGCGGCTATTAGTCCACCCCCTTTCTGCTGGTCTCCTTTTGAGGGTGGGGTGTCCTCCAGTTTGGGGCTGTGAAAGTGGCCAGCCTAGTTGAACCCTATAATCCAGTCTCTGACTGTGTATTAATGTGTAGTCATGGTGCCTACCCTGTTGGCCTATGCTAGGCTGGTGCTGGTTTAGCAGGTGCATTCTGGCTGACTAGCATACCAGCCTCAAAACACAGCACATGCTGGTTCCACTGGTGACCAGTCATGCTGCACTATAACAGTTTTACTAGCCGAGTAGAAACTTCTTAAATCAGCACTTCACCTTCGGCTTTTCAGCGCTGCTGTGCATTTCAAGATCAATGCCGCCAAAACCTGGAAAAAGCTTTCAGCGGGAATATTGCTGACATTCCATCAGCTTAATGTGCATGAGCTACGACTTTCAATTCAGGAAAAAAAGTCAGTTTGATCAGAGGTGTTGATCTATGGAGCCCTAAGGTGACACGGTGATGACTTTTTAATAAGGCCTGCACCTGAATGCCTGTATTGAGGTCACAAGCTAAGTTTTTCCTGGCCATGCGACCTCAGTATATTGATGTATGGTAGTGTCCCACTATCTGGTTGTTGAGTATGACGTAAACAGCCATTTCCGGAGTCAAGCATGCCCGCAGACCCCCAAAACAAATGTCAATCACAGAACTTTCTTTCTGTTTTCCTTTTCCCAGTCATTTCCTTGTTTAGTCTGGACCCATTGTGGGTTTAAGGGGTCTAAATTATTTCCACACCAATCTGCTTTTTTAACACGTCTGAGCCTCTGCTAGGACGCCTGAGGCTTTGTCTTTCCATCATGTAGCAGTTCTGTGTTGTATAAAGAACTACTTAGTTGTCATTCTAGCGCTTTCGTTATGATAAGACAGAGAAGAGGAGACTACAATTCCTACACCAGTGAAGAAAAGCAAAGTTTGGTGCCCTGGGTTCTAATCTAGCTAACATTAGCACCCACTGGCAAAAGCCATATGGCCATTTGTGGATCTCCTTGATATAGACTATGAGTTGCATGGGGTGGTTCTTGATATGAACTCATGTTCCTCATGTTCTTCCTGCTCAGCTCTTCATATGTGCTGCCCAGCTATAGCAAATATAGCTAGCTTTAGCTGGCTAGGTCTGTCTTAGCTAGCTTTTCCCACCTTAGCTAGCTAGCTAGCTAGCTATTTCCGTCTGCTCATCTGACTGATCATGGCTCACATCAAGGGTATTCATAAGGTTTGGGTAGTTGCCAGTGGGTGCTGATGTTAGCTACGTTAGCTAGCTAGCTAAGTCTCAAACTTTGTCTGTCTTCATTGTTGTAAGAATTGTAACTCATTGTAACTTTATCAACAGGCGACATGTCCTCTACTGTTTCCCATCACAGGGAAAAGGCTAGAATGATAATTCAGTAGTTTCTTGGGACTCAAACAACCAAAATCTCAGCCAGTAGAGCTGAGAGAGAGTTAGGGCCCGGGCGTGGAACTCAATACGTTGTAGCTTAACAAGTAAAATGCCCTATTCAGCCACAAAGAGGCATGGTCATGTGGAACCGTGAGTTCAGGCCACCATGGGTAGCGGTCTACCAACAGTAAGAGAGTCTATAAGATTGACTGTGGGCTGGTTAACTGGGTAGTGTAGTGTTAGTGCTCACTGTACTGTTGAAGTGTATGGTTATTGATGAGATCAGTATTGTCGGACTCTGGGTTCCACTGCTCACATGTTCAACAATAATAAAAAAAAAAAAATTAAATATATTTATAAAAATATAAATAAGCATCTGAGGTGTTGGAACGTCCAGTTCCTGCCTTTTTATGATTTTCCTGGTCAAGCACACGTGATATAACACATCAGCTAACTACCAGGTTCAGTTGGTGAGCTACAGCAGGGAAATCACCAAGCTGTGCCGGACTCTGGCCTTCAGTTTTCCACTACTGCTCTACGCCGATGGCACAATATATTAATTTGCAGCCACAAGAAACCAAACTTGTGGCCTTTGTGACTCTGCCCTGCTAAAACAATGACTCACTCTAGAGGCTTCATAGTTGATCTGTGCCAAATAGATACTTCATCTTTGAGTCTTGATTATACGTTATTGGCTGTGATAACATTGATAATGTATCCATCTGTCACCCGTGGACACATCAAAGGAGGTGGAAGCACACTAATTGCTGGAGTCTTATTATTGTTTGGTGCTAGCCATATTTACATATATTGCTGTGATTGCAAACGTGAATAAAAGCTATGTACAGGGGTTGGACAATGAAACTGAAACACCTGGTCTTAGACCACAATCATTTATTAGTATGGTGTAGGGCCTCCTTCTGCGGCCAATACAGCGTCAGTTGGTCTTGGGAATGACATATACTGCGTCCTGCACAGTGGTCAGAGGGAGTTTAAGCCATTCTTCTTGCAGGATAGTGGCCAGGTCACTACGTAATGCTGGTGGAGGTTCGTCCTTCTTGGTGGTATGCTGACATTACCCTGGATACCGTGGCTCTTGATACATCCTTTGTAAGAACTTGCTGTCTTGGTCACAGATGCGCCAGCAAGACGTGCACCAACAATCTGTCCTCTTTTGAACTCTGGTATGTCCCATAATGCTGTGTGCATTGCAGTATTTTGAGCAGAACTGTGCTCTTACCTGCTAACTGAACCTTCACACTCTGCTCTTACTGGTGCAATGTGCAATTAATGAAGATTGGCCACCAGGCTGGTCCAATTTAGCCATGAGACCTCCCACACTAAAATGACAGGTGTTTCAGTTTCATTGTCCAACCCCTGTATATTTATGCTTGATGGGATCGATCAATGTTAGCTTGACACTGAAGTTACATTAGCCAAGTTAGCATTGTGATGTTAACTGCATTCATTGTTGAATTTATTCTCAAAATTCTCACAAAGGTTCCTCCTTAGTTGGTATAGCTCTTCAGTCTTTTCCCCCTCATTGCGTTTTTGCTACTGTTGTTACCACAACCAAGAACCAGGCAGCACACCATGACACCGTGTTTTATTTCTCAGGATGGGCCAACGGTGGCTCTGTAGGTGCTACTGTCATCACCACGTGGTATGCCATCAATAAGGCCTGGACAGTTAGCTGGACATCAGTCAGATACTATCTATTGGTTGATGGCACAGCTGTGTACATCAAAGCTGTCCAAAGCAAAACTAGTATCTCCAAATTGGCTACTTTGGGAAATGAGGTTTTTGCCCTCTCCTGTAATGTAAGTCAATGGAACCAGACCAGGCAGTTTGGGGGCCCTTCTGTTGGTGCATTCATGTATTCTTCACACAGTGTAAACAGCAGCTGTATTCATCTGCATTCAAATGATGCATAAAAGTAAAAATAGGTAAAAAAAAATGGAGGCACATGTTTTTCTTTGGACAGCAACGATATGTAAAAGTGAATTTTCATATTCAAAATGTCATACCCAATGATTGCAACAGCCATGCTTTTACCCCAATAAAACATCTCCGTGTAACTGAACCTGTAGATCTAGCCCTGGGGCTGTCAGGCATTGGACTGGAGCTGTCACGATCACGTATGGTGCGGTATGGTCATTCAGAGGCCTCGACTGGAGATGGCCGGGCTGGATGGAGTTTTAACTAGCGGTTTTGTATTATTGGTCTTTTGGTAACTTTCTTCACTGAGGCAAAACTTGAGCTGAATCATTTCTGCTGCAGGGCACGCACTGGTCATAATCCTCCGACGGGTGGCGAGCACTGCTGTGTTGGTCTTCTATTAGCTGGCCTGATAGGAAGTGGAGTAGCATTAGCCAGAGCAGCAGCCTGCAGCCGCAGATCCGCCTTAAGCCACATCATCAATTCCTCCTATCTGATCCTCCTGCTTCCTGCCTCAGCACGCTGCCTCTCCGCTCACGCAGCTGCTCCATTCACACGCCTCGCACTCGGCAGGCTTTAGAACTCAACTGTGCACGTGTAATAAATTGGAGGATTCAGGAGGCTGAAAATAAGACGAGTGTGGAAATGACAAGAACATGTAAGTATGGACGTATATGCAGCACTGTGTACAAGCCCGAGCAGCTGGCATATCACCATCCAAATCTTCCCAAACTCATTCAGAATTGTGGATCATACGTATATATACATCACTGAGCACTTCGTTAGGTACACCTCCTTGTATCTGCACTCACTGTCCATCTTATCAGCTCCACTGACCATATAGGACACTCTGTAGATCTACAGGTACAGACTGTAGTCCATCTGTTTCTCTGTATACTGTATTACCCTGTTCTTCAATAATCAGGACCTCCACAGGACCACCACAGAGCAGGTAGTATGTGGGTGGTGGATCGTTCTCAGCACTGCAGGGACACTGACGTGGTGGTGGTGTGTTAGTGTGTGTGGTGCTGGTGTGAGTGGATCAGACACAGCAGTGCTGCTGGAGTGTTTAGACACTGTGTCCACTCACTGTCCACTCTGTTAGACACTCCTACCTCGCTGGTCCACCTTGTAGATGGACAGTCAGAGACGATAGCTCATCTGCTGCTGCACAGTGCAGTGTTGGTCATCCTCTAGTCCTTCATCAGTGGTCACAGGACGCTGCCCACAAGATGCTGCCCACAGGATGCTGCCCACAGGACATTGCCCACAGGACACTGCCCACAGGACACTGCCCACAGGACGCTACCCACAGGATGCTGCCCACAGGACACTGCCCACAGGAGGCTGCCCACAGGACACTGCCCACAGGACACTGCCCACAGGACACTGCCCACAGGACGCTACCCACAGGACGCTACCCACAGGACGCTGGAGGCTGGATAGTTTTTGTTGGTGGCCTATATGTTTATATATTGTCTCGGCATGGAAACCTTCTAGACGTGTGACGCTTGACAACAAACCGCTCGTCTTGGTGCTGACCATGGTGCCTCCACACATGGGTTCGTTGGTCGCCTCCACCAAGACTAAAGCGGGACTCGTCACTGACGACGACCCGCTGCCATTCTGAGTCACTCCATGACAGTCTGCCATGACACCTTTGCAGTCTTCGGTGACGGTGACGTGGTGTTAAGCATAGTCGTTGTAACGCCCTGTGTGCATGTAGCTGTCTGCCAGTGGAGCTGGGACTAGCAGAATGACTAATGGAGGCCATCACTGCCCCCTGAATGTCTCCAATCATGGCTGTTAGATCAGTCAGGTACAGCGATAAGACCAGTCTGGCGACCTTGCTCATGTGTATAAGCTATAACCTGAGAGGCCTTCAGACAGACCTCTACTTCACAGCGCTGCTGTAGGTCTGAGCGAGTATCAAGTTGAGTCTGGTGGATCTGCACCTCAAAGAGCTGAGGGTGGAACAGGGCTGGAGCCTCTTACCCCTGAGTGCCGTCGCTTTGTCTGACTCCGTCTGCAGTGCCCTCGGCTCCATCTGCATCATTGGTTTTCCTGTTAATTCAGCAGAACGTGTGAAGCGGATCCTGACGGATGGTGCTTTAGGTGCTTTATCTGATTTGATAAACAGACGCCTCCCACGCACGTTCGTCCAGCTCTGATTGGAGTGGACTGGGCTCACGGTGGTATTGGACACTCAGCGGTGGTGAATTCTCCGCGGGCAGCGTGAAGGTTCACCAAACTCATGCATTATGGATGTGTATGTACTAGACTAAACAAATGTGTCAAATGCAATATCACACTGGGTAATTTCCCCTGGGCCGAGCTGGAGAGGCGACCGGGGGGCTTTTAAAGGTGTGATAAGTAATAATCCTGACTTCAGGTTGTATAAGGCCCGCTGTTTGTCGCAGGTCCGGTCATCACAGCACTGGGGAGGGAAAAGACCTGCAGAGGCACCACTATACGCAACACATGCTTCCCACGTCTAGGGCTACTACTGCCATACACATCTAGATATTTTGATGGAGGATAAATGCTCACAGATGGCTATGGCATCATCATAACTGCTAGAACTCAACTGTGATCTAACTCATGTCGGCTTCTGGAAGCTGGTTTAAATACTTCTTCATAAAGTAAATTCTATTTAAGTGTGTAATTCAAAGACGATGTATTGCTCATCTAATATTTACTATATCTTCGCTGTCCAATGAAAAACATGTATCTCCATTTTTGACGATTTTTACTTTTTTGTATCATTTGATCACATGAGCTGCTGTTTACACTGTGTGTGAATTTCATGATGAATGGACCAACAGAAATGGCCCAAAGATTGCTTGGGAAAAGTCTGGTTTCCATTGACTTGCATTAGAATTAAATTGGGTTTTGGCCTCTCCTGTAAAGTTGCTAATTTGGAGATACATGTTTTTCTTTGGACAGTGACGATATACAATATCTTAGTGATGTTTAATATTCATCCATGTTTACTATTTCATCCTCTTCTCTGTTTCCAGCAGCAGTATGTTTGTAATTTCCCTTATTATCGATTTACTATCCCAAAATGATCAAATTCCTAATAGTTTTTGAATTTCTAATATTCATTTTTTTGAAAAAAAATATTCATTTTGAAATTGTACAGGGGAATTTCTGCATTATTGCGTGTTTTAGACGTGAACAGAGTTGTTGAGAGTGGGTTTGGTGTTAGATGGTTCAGATATTCTATACAGTGGTAGTGGTGATGGGAACCGGGGGTCTCCATGTCTTCAACACACATATAGCCATATACTATCTAAGCCAGCAGTGACCCTACACGTGTTTATATATATGAAATGTTGATGGTAGAATATTAATAAATATATCCCTCTACTATAAATAGAGTTTAGGGCCAAAATGAAAAAGGAATTCCACAGAGTTTCCATGAATTCCCCAAAATTCAGTTGAGGTTTGGATAGAATTGGGTTTGGTGTGAGGTGGTTAAGATGTTCTTTACAATGGTGGTGATGGTAACCAGGGGTCTCCATGTCTAAAACACACATATAGACACTCTATTTGTCAAACCATCCACAAAATCTACAATAACACAGTTATAACTATATAGCTTCTGTAGTTCTGTATCATGTGTCCGTAATAATCTATAAAATTTGCTCTTCCAAATACCATTTCTGTAGTTCAGTACTCTATTAAAACAACTGTACATCCAGTAGTGCTACTGCAGATCCTCTGCAGACATTCTGTAGAATTTCTATTTATACTATAATAGGAATGTAGATCTCCTGTAGAAATTCATTAGCATTTCTAGAAACATTCCTCAAGTAGGCTATACATATTCTGTTGAAATGGCAGTGATCTGTATGACTGTAGATATTCTGAAGAACTCTGGTATAATGTATATAGAAATGTAGTAGTGCAGTAGTGATGTAGTATTACTATAGATCTTCTGAAGATATTTGGTAGAATTTCTATAGAAATTTCTATAGTTTTCCACTGAATTTCTGTTAAAATTCCTCCAATATTAATATTCATCATCTGTAGACATTCAGTAGAGTTTATTTCTATAGCTCGTCTGCAGAAATGTTGTAGAAAGTTTGTGGTAATTTCGTCTGTATAATTAATTTCTATAGATCTTCTGTAGAAATTCTGTAGAAATTGTAGAAAGAGGAAACGGTGTCATATATTGTGCTTTTTGTATCTCCACAAATAAACACTCTGGTCAATCATAAACAGAGACTTTCAATTTTGCTCGTATGATCTTGGACACACGGCAGCCGTATATTTCATTAACTGTTCTAATGTTTTAATAACTCTGTATTTCCCCAGTGCCTGCCCTCATTTCAGTCTGACTCCACCCTCCGGAACCTTTGGAAGCCCATTTCCAACAAATACAGGAGAGGACTTCGTAGTGCCTTCTCTTTTTCTGGCTGCAGGATGTTAGTATTTTCAATATTGGCATTGTTGTCATTTTGAGATATGTTAATATTTTTCATTTTGAAATTTTAAACGGGAATTTCTGCATAGTTCTGTGGTTAAGATGTAAGCAGAGTCATTTGGAGTGGGTTTGGTGCAAAGTGGTTGATTGTTAAAAGAGTTTTACAGTGGTGGTGAAGGTAACCAGAGGTCACCATGTCTTCAACACAATAACATGTCAGGAACTGGGTTCATAGACACCCATTTAACATTCTATAATGTTTATGTATCATCATAAATACAGGAGATATACCTCCATGGGCCTCGTAATTAGAACAGAGCCTCACTAACAATAATAGTGGAACACTGAAATGAATAAATTTTCTTGGAAGACTGTTTTGCTTCACAACATCCAACAGGTATCCCATTAATTAAATTAATTAATATAAGTACATTAAAATACAACACTTTATTACAAATCTATCATATGCATAAAACTGTTGTATCCATAACCATTTCCTATAGCAACTTTCTGTGAAGGAGTTTTTAGAGGTGGACGTCTGGTTCCATTCACCACCACTGTGAACCATCCAGACTATTAACCAAGATTGTCTACTAACACGGAGTCACACCAGATCACTCTGAATGGGTCTGTTTACATCTGAACTGATCAACTCTAAAGAATTTCCGAAAACTTGGAGGAGTTCCCCTTTAATGGACCGCCCCTTTAAATCCCCTCCTGCGCGCTGATTGGTCGGTGGGCGGGGTCCGGAGAAGCGAGACTCTGCTGCGCTCGCTCTTTATTGTCAGTGTGTCGCGAGGACGGACGGAGCGCAGGCTGGAAGCTGCGCGCGCCCTGGCACAGCACTGCACTGCGCTCGCGGACGGACTTACAGAGCGAGAGCGAGCAGAGTCGGCTCGGTTTCCCTTTTAACGGAAACCCGTAGACGGTAGCAGGTCTCCGGAACGGAGGATCTTTATTTAGACGAAGTACTAACGGACTGTGGAGTTTGTTGTTGTTTGAATTTGAAGATTAACTGAGTCGCGAGGGGGAACCGTTGGGGAAAGTGCAGCCCAACCGTCGTTTCTGCTCAGGATTAAACCGGCCCGGACGGATAAAACGCCTTAAAACCGGAGGATATTCCTACTGCTTTGGGTTTACGGTGACCTTACAGCCGGCTGAAGCCCCTGTCCGTCTCGGCTTCCTGACAGTGACGGTTTTCTCGGTCTTTCTCGGAGGATTATAAGGGTTTTGTGTCGGATATTGACTCTTTCCGTGCGCTGGGGATGTGCGAGACGAGGAGAAGAGCGGAGTAAAAGAGTGAGGTTGAACCGGGAATGAACGGTTTCGGTCCCTCACAGTGACGGAGCTGAATGTAGCCGAGCGGCACCTCAACAATTTATGGTAAGTTCATGTCTTTTTAGCATCTTACTCACAGGCGTTCACCCGTTCCACCTTAAATGGTACGCAGTTACGTCCAGTGAGGGTCTTTTTGGCCACCTTACCCTACTTTGGGTCTTTCTAGCCACCTTCCTCACTGGTCTCTTGCCTGAACGTCCCCGTTCCACCTTAAATGGTGCAGCAGATACATCCAGTGGGGGGCTTTTTAGCTACATTACCCTACTTTGGGGTCTGTTGAACAACCTTACTTGTGTATGTTTGTATGAATGTTCACGTTCCACCTTAAATAGTGCAGCAGTTACACTCGGTCGGGGTCTTTTTAGCCACCTTGCCTTACTTTGGGGTCTGTCTATTCATCGTACTCACCGACGTCTTGTCCATATTTCCCGTTCCACCTTAAATGGTGCAGCAGTTTTCATTCAGGCGCCCAGTGGGGGTCTTCTCAGCTACATCACCTTACTTTGGGGTCTACTCACTCACCGGCGTCTGTGGGTGCCTGAATGTAGCTGCAGCACCATTTAAGGTGGAACGGGAAAATTCGGACGGGTCGCCGGCGAATCCAACTTGAGCGCGCGCACACGTCTTCTGCTGACTGACTAGCAGGTGCTCCTCGCGCAGAAGCCGCTCGCGGGCACTCGCAGAGCACAGCGCGTGCCGTTTTGCGCGGCGCGTCTGTCCTCGCGCGGCCTCTGATGCCCTCCCCAAAAAAAGCTCCGCGCGGCGGGGATTATCAGAGCGGCTCCGTCTGTCTGCGCGCGCCATATGCACATCTGCTGAGTGTATAGCAGTAACAATCAGCATCTCTCTGTCTCTCTCTCTCTCTCTGTCTCTCTCTCTCTCTCTCTCTCTCTCTCTCTGTCTCTCTCTGTCTCTCTCTCTCTCTCTCTCTCTCTCTCTCTCTCTCTCTCTCTCTCTCTCTCTCTCTCTCTCTCTCTCTCTCTCTCCAGTCTGAAACTTTACTGCGTCCTAAACCGAGTGCTGCCCTACACACTAGGCACCACAGCGCGTGTTAGGGCACTACACAGTCCACACTTGCATTCTAAGTATTTAGGCTACTACAGACTAACTGATTTGACTACAGCTCTTCTAATGTGCAGTAATTTGACTACTCCACTTACTGGACGTGCCTATCTACCACGATGCACTTGTTCGGCCACTTCCTATCTATTTCGCCCTTAGGCTTTGTTCAGACTCCAGGCAATTCGGTTGTGGGCTTTAATTCAGATTTTTTGACATGGCTGTCCACACTGTCATTTAATCAGATGGGGTTTGTGTGTCTAGACATCACTGACCTATCTAAAGTGTCAGTAAGGACATAGCAAATCCCAGCACTCCCGTCACTCGGGATTTAACACCGTCATTGTTGTTGGATCCGGTTTGCGAATTCAGATTATTTTCCTGTCCAGATGAAACCAGATCAAAAACCAGGATATACAGAAGATCAGATTTGGGCTTGCGGTCTGAACAAGACTAGAGAGTCTGAACAGCATATAGGCTACTACTGTATGCGCTATATGTGAAGAATGAAGTAGCTGGTACCAAAGTGATGTCGGGTTGAGCCGAACCGCCCCATGCAGTGGATAAGTGGATTAAGGGGCATAGTTGAACAGAGCTATCCTTTTCCTTAGGGAAGTTAGTTAACATGCTAATCCTGGGTAGGTAACTAGCTGAGCTAATTTAGAGCGGTTAACTTTTAATGCTAGCCTAACTAGCGTTCCAGTTGTTAGGGATTTTTGTTTTTTATTTGGCTTAGGTGAACCCTAGGCGGGCTTGACATAGGGTCTTTTATTGTAGTCTTCAGGAAACCAGAGATGTTTAGTATCAGGTCTTTATATATAGAGCGAGACGTTAGTGGCATGACTAGCCTGCTCCGCATCTGTAGTCTTCTCTGAGGTGTCCGTGTTGTTAGTGTCCCATTCACTTGATCACTAAAGTCAGCTAGTCTGTGCAGCAGCAGTAATCCCTTATTTAGCCACTGAGGTCCTGTGACTCGACTGATACTCTGACTCATATGTAAGCACGTATGGATTGCCATAAGTTATACTGCATAATTTGACCACAGTGTAGCTGCTAGGCACCTTTATTCATTATTCATTTCAATCATATCATATTTTAATAATTTGTCAAGTTGCAAGAGCTGCAGTTTTCAATATGCGCTGTATTATCAACAACATCAATTTAAGTTTTTAAGTGGGGGCATTAGATCTAATAATACAGAGCTTGAATTGCCTGTAAATGGGTTTAAACCATTCAGAAGCAACCAAAATCCTGTGTTCTGTGTACAGAACAACATAAGAACAGCTAACTGGTGCATTGCTTTCAGCGTTCAAGCCTGTGGATATTTTGACTCTAATAATAGCCTGGATCCTTATGGAAAGGATCCTTGTGGAAATGATGGCAATTTTAATCAGGCACAGTATTGATCAAAAACGCTACATATGCGTTATTGTATTTGTTTGGATGTTGTCCGCCTCATGCATTTTGCTCCTGTACGCGACCCAGTTATTTATGTGAATTGGAATGTCTGCCGTCTTCTCAAGATTGGCTATTCACTTCAGAGAAGTCACAGTGGGATTATGGGATACTATAATGCACACTACATACGTTGCCTAATACATACTACAGCATCCATGTACTTGTGTATAGTGCTTAGTAGTCTTCTCCGAGCACTGTTTGGTGGATTTCGGACACGGCCCATCACTCACTTTTATATCCCAGATTTTTTTTTGCCATAAATGAATATGTCTGTATGTATAACCGGCTCGTGACCCCCAGCAGAGTTCCTCCTCTCAAGCCCCTCGGAGACGGCACCTGTCAGGCAGTAATGCTCGCTCAACGCTCCGCTGAATAAAACATCTCGTGATGCATGAGCGCAGGGGGCCTTCCGTGACCCGCTGAGCTAACTGGCCCAGCATTAGCTGTGTGCTCAACAAACAGTGCTCCTTGCATAATGCTAGCCTTAACTCGACCTGCGCGTGTGTGTTGGAGAAGGAGATATGGCATGGTTAATACGAAGGTCACCGAATTACCTTTCTCCTATCTCGTCCCTCGTCACTCTTCGGGTTTTAAATTTCCTTCCCTCATACATTTTAGTTTTACTGCTGACAGTGCCCTGAGCGTTATAGTGAGGGTGACCTACACACTGGTCATTTTCTAGCCTTTGGAGAGAAACACCAGGGAAACGCACAGGAAAGGACAAGCTGGTGCTTTTAGGACGTGTAGATATAAGGATATATGTACTGGTGTTAGCTTGAACCAAAGCTGCTTGCATGGTAACGGCTCGACTTGCTGACTTACAAAACTGGTAGCTGGGACTGTTTTTGGTAGCACCTCTGTCAAGTGAGCTGACCCAGTTGCAAATACCTTCACCGAATGCAGAATTACAAAAGAATCTGAACAACATACTACTGTATATGATATTTGTGGTGAATGAAGTAGCTGGTAGTCGTGTGAGGTTGAACCGAACCACACAGTGTTATACACCCTACAGTGTATAAGCAGATCAAGGGCCATAACCTAACAGTGCTATCCGTTCCTTAAACTGGGAAGGTGATTGTTCTTTTAGCTGATGACTTGTTAAGTTGTTAAGAGCATCTTTCCATGATTCTATCCCAGCAGCCAGCAGATGTTAATTCAGAACCCCAAAGGAGAGAGAGATGGTGTTTCATTTTAGTGTGTATTTTTGTTCAAGAGAAAACTATTGTATTAATAGATCTGAAGCTTAAAGGTCTTTTTCAGGAATGAAAGTGTGAAGTCTCTTTGGAAACACATCTATAGAAAGAGATGACTATATGATCCCTCAGCCGCTGAGCAGCGTATGATGATTAAGCTCATTTTAAATGCTAATTTTGTTAACAGCTAGCACAGTTAGTATTTCCCAAATGAGACGTCAGCTGGTCTCTGTGAGCTTTTATCGATTGCAAGCCACATTAGCAATTTTGAGTGAAGTGTTCGGTTCGAAACCACCCATGTGTGTGGATAGGTCCTACTAATAGGTCCTGGGCAGTCGTGGGCTGGAGGTTAGGGAACCAGCCTTCTGATCGGAGGGTCGGTGGTTCGATTCCCTGAACTGACAGTAACGACTGAGGTGCCCTTGAGCAGGGGCCTAGTTAGGGCACCTAACCCCCAACTGCTCCCTGGGTGCTGTGGATAGGGCTGCCCACCACTCCGGGTAAGTGTCACTGCCCGCTAGTGTGTGTGTTCGCTAGTGAGTGTGTTTGTGGGTGTTTCACTTCACGGATGGGTTAAATGCGGAGAGGGATCAACAAGGGACTGAAATCTAGATCTAATGCTAGAAGACATGGGAAGGAGTAGGACGGCTTAAATCAAATCTAGTGATTGAATGTCCTCAGGTGAACGTGCCAGGTTTTTTTTTTTTCTGAATTTTTCTGTCCAGCTGCTGTTGATGGATAGTTTAATTTTAGGAGGATATTATTAAAGAAGCTTCATTTGAATAGAGAGATAAATTCCCAGATTGATTGATTGATAGGCCCGGGGCGGATTCCACGCTTACCATTCCCTTATTAAACTCGGAGCTGTAACTGGGGCAGAATGAGATGACTTCTCTCATGAATATCATTTATGGTGGTAAAACTCTAATTTCCTGCGCTGAGTATTAATCTAGCTTTCTCCCCTTACCCTCGCTTTAATATCGGAGCCACTGTGGACTTACAGAGACATATCAATGAACCTCACGGAGTGAGAAAATGCGTTTGTTCAAAAATAGCAGAATATTGTACAACTGAAATCAATAAGCGCAGCGAGGGGGGAAATAACTTTGCTACCGTGTACTGGCCTTAAAGCCGGTCATTGTTTTTCAATTCCACAGCCGCCGCGATAAAAACAATTCGTTTTCTGGTTGCTTTCAGAAAAAAGCTCACCAAGGTCAAACACAAGGCCTTCTTATCTGCTTACTCCGCCTGGACCCTTCAACTGGATGGATGGATTGGGACACAGTCCTTGAACTGATCGTTTTGAAGGGTCCTATCAGTAGGTCATGGGGTTCAGTGCCAGTCAGCCCTCATTCTGTCCCACAATGTACTTGGTCTCCACCTGAGATGGACTGAAATCAGTTATGCACTCCTATCAAATCAGCAGTGTCTTTTAGTTTTCCTTCAGCTACCTGCAAACACAGCCTGCCTTTTCATGAAGAATGGACCAGTAGAGATTTCCAAAGCAGGCCTTTTTAACACGAACAGACGCTGAGTTAATAAAGTTCTTCTATGCAGTTCTGTTCTGTTTCCATTACCAAGCTTCATCGTGATGGAATATGTGAGGTGTGGAATGCCTTGCCGGGTCATTTCCCATGCATCCCGAGAGAACTATGTTTTTTAAACCTGCTATAAAGACATCTTTGGTTCATAAGTCACATATTACCAGCTGGGGGTTGGCGACATGGTTGTGCGCATGGCTTGCCACACAAAATGCAGTTAGACCTATTGATGCTGCTCTTACCGGTATGCAGACTGCCAAGACATTTCTATACCAACCGCCGTTTAGTGTTTTGGTGCTTGGTTGTGGGGCATTATTTACTTTGTGGTACCGCACAGTTTCTAGTTTGAGCTTGGTAGAAAGAGGTCACTGTTTTCGGACACAGATCAGGCCGGGTCCTGAGCTAAATTACTCCGTCTATAGGGATTCTCCTTTTTAGTGTACAGCAGAGATGAAAGTGTGTCAGGCGAGATAAGTAGAAAGAATCTCCCAGAGAGTTTTTAAGGGTCGGCTGAACTTCAGCAGAGCTGATAAGAAGGGAGTGGGAGGGGGATCAGAAACTGTTTAAGACCGACCTTGACTTGAAGGCTGTTCTCCTTCATCTTTTATACCTCCTGTAGCTGCTCTGACCCTGCCTGCCATCGTTTCCCCCATTGGACTGTCTGGTTGCTTTTGCCCAGTAGTGCTTTAGATGGAGGTTGATATAAGTAAAGCTATATCCAGCTAAAAGCGATGTAACTGAATTAAACTGAATAACGACTGAAGGAAAAGTAACTACAGTAGAATTAGGTTAGAGGAGCATTTATGTACTGAGTACAGAGCTGCAGTAGAACTGCAACCAGCATTTATCAGGATAGGAACTGAAGATTATTGGGCTCTATTGTTCTCTTTTTGGATCACGTTGGCCAAAAATAAAATGCTGAAGCTCCAAAGTGAGAGGTGTGAGCGAGAGTGAACCAGTCCAGGAGCTGAACCAAAATAACCCTATAATAGAGAATTGAGAATTGGATGGAAATGAGTAGACAAGTACAAAACCGTCAAAACTGTACTTGTACATGAGTGACTGTAACTAGTTACATAGGGTTGCACGTAGGCCTGTCACAATTATCACATAATCATCTTAATAATCACAATTATTTTAGATTATAGATGCTATTTAAGTTGATGGTGAATAGGCTGACTGCTGTCATTTTCCACAATCATTAGATTTCACTGTCAATATTATGCTCCAACAAACAAAATCTGTATTTGATAATTGGAAAATAATTGCAAATAATTGAGAAAGTGAGGGAATTCATAGAGACCCAGTGCAACTTATGCAAACAAGCCCAGTAGTCTACCCTGGTGGTCTATTGGGTAGGTATAATGGAGCAATATTGGAATCAAAATTGGAATCTTGCCAAATTGTATGTGACCCCAAAACAACCTTAATGAGACTCTCGTTTGTGGTGGAGGTCTGGAGAGCTATAGAAATTCAGAGCACTGTAACATGACAAAAATAAGAGTAACCAATTTCAAACTTTAAAGGATTACAGGGTGTTATGGTCTCTCTCCAACCACACATGAGCTTTTTCTTGTAGTCGTCAGGAGACAGGAGACAACAGCATTTAAGATCTTATCTTTAAAGCCACGTAGATCAATGGAGGAGTGTTGGAAGGGTGGCAAACTCCACAGGTCAGTAAAGCCCAGTAGATTGCAATGATTGCCTTTAGGAGAACTGGCGGTATTGACCCTGAAATCACCAGGCTCCTCGCCTGTTGTGTTCTCGGATTCGTCTATGTTGTTGGTGTCAGGCGATCAGCACCTAGTCAAGCTTAAAACGGCATTACAGACCAGGAGAAGTCGACTAAGTGCAACCCCTGCTTGTCACTTTCCAGCTCTGGCCTTACGCCCTACAAATTTGAACTGATTACATGCCTAACTAATGAGCTGGCTTCACTTTTTCCTAAACCTGTTATAAAAGACTCTAAAGAAATCCTTTTATGTGGGTGGTTAGGAGGCAGGAGAAAGGCTCCCAGCTGGGGTCCGTCTGCTCAGTTTTAAGAAAGTTGGAGTTTGGGGCTGGCAGGAGATTATCAACCGGCGTTGTCAGCATGTGACGGTGACAGGTCTGTTTTTCGTACGCTTAGGTTTTGCTTAATAGATAATAAAAAAAAAACGTTTGATCTACAGCACATGTGATTTGCTACAGTGATTTACAGCAGTTCAGCTCCACCCATTCACCTGAAAGTGTTTCAGTGTTTCAAACCAGGCAGCCAGTGTAGGACACTGTCCCTTTAACCAAAGTCACTCCAGATGAAATCTCAAGAGCTGCGTGGTTGGGCTCGTTTAAAGAGTTTATGAAGATCGCTAGAGCGAAACACAAACTGGCCACCGATTCTCTGCGGTTAAACAGAATCCGGGTGAGAGAACAGAGCGAGCGAGAGAAATAGAGGGAGGGAGAGAGAAACAGTCCTGCTGGTTGTGAAAGTGTCAGTAAATGGATTACGGCTCTGCTCTCTCAGCCCCCCTGCGGAGCTCCTCCTGTAAGCGTGACATGGCGAGGCAGTGCCATTGTTCAGGAAGTGTTATTATTATTTCTGTGCCCCTGCTAATCCTGAGCACACCCCCCCCACCCCCACCCCCCACTTTTCCACACAGCCCAGCCCTGGAGCCATGGGTACAATGCCAGCCGCGCCTGCAGCATCTGTTAACACGCTGCACCTGCACCAGGAGCTGTTTGATTTTTCCCTCTTTATGGCTTTCCTCATTCCTCCGTCACCACATAAAAAGATTATGTGTGTTCATGTCTGTGAGAGCTTTCACATAATGGTGTGTAGGTGTGTTTGTGTGTGTGTGTGTGTGTGTGTTCAGTTCAATGCAGTTCAAATTTGTTTGTATAACGCTTTTTATAATGGGTGTTGTTACAAAGCAGCTTTACAGAAATCCAGGCCCCAAATGAGCCAAAAGCGACAGTGGCAAGAAAAATCTCCCCAAGAGCAAGAAACCTCGAGAGGGACCAAGACTCAATAGGGGTACCCGTCCTCTTCCAGTCCGCAGTAATACGAGAGCAGTATGAATAAAGGAGTGCCAGAGAACATACAGTAGAAACAAATTGAGCATGTCACTGTACAGGAGTATTTAGGTAACCCAGCGATATCTGATGAAAGAAGTGTGTTTGCGTGGTGCTTTAATGACTGTTTGTGCGGTTCTTCTGGGTGAGATTGATTATAGTTGTCACCGTGAAGGTCTAAGCAGGGAAGCAGACAGTTGCAGCTGGTGTATGCTGGCTGCTTGGTGTAGTGGGGCTGTGCTGTGCTTGACAGGAAACCTGAATTCCTTACACGCTATTCCTGTTCATTTCAGATTATAGAAAATCAGTTTGGTTGTTCAGTTTTGTGCGGATTCTACAAGGTTGATGAAACTAATGTTTAGCATTGTGGAAACCTAGGCATGCCAAAATCATCAAACGCTTGACTGCTGTCATCTGTTAACCTGGGCCAGGATCTAGATGACGGTTAGCACTGCCTATGTAATGTAGTGTTATACATTTCTATAAAAAAACACACACTGAACACGTCTGATTGATCAAATATAGGGCAGCGGGAAAAAAAAGTACAGGCCAGCATAAATTAGATTTTTCACCAAGCTGTTTTTGTGATGGTTACTCATATCCTGTTGTTTTAGGCTGTCTTGGCACCAGTTATGTTTTCCTCTGGTCGTTCATGTTCAGTCACCTCTCTTTCTTTTTTCTGTCCGTTTAAATGACTTATTGAATAACATACTTTCCTTCTGCACCATAACCTATTTAAAGGGGATCTTAGTTCTTTCTCAGTTTTTCACTTTCCTGTTGTGTCTGTTTTCTAGCTGTTTTGTAACAGAAACCACCCAGATTTCCAGCCCCGCTCTCTGTTAGTGACATCATCTCGTAACACAGTTCTTATCGCCCGCCTAGCAAGCTTGGCACACACTCACACAATGCACAGAGAGCTAAAAGAGTAAATATTAGCACGCTGAAATCTCATGTTCGGGTCTAGCTTGCATAGATGCATGGTGTCCACCAACTTGTTCTACCTGACTTTCATTATCGGATTCTGAATATGGTATGATAGATAGGGTCCTTATTGGGAGCTCTAACAGAGCTTTCAGACTGAGGGTGAATACAGGTGTATCGTATGAGAATAATACTGTGGGTTGGGAAAACTGAAGCGTGTATCACGTATAGCTTTAAATTATGATACATTAAAAACTAAACTAACAGCAACAGGTTTCAACCGGTGTCAATGGTTGCACAGTGTTGGCTGGCTGAGGGTTTTTTCTCCGTGACAGGTGGCTTGTTGAAGGAGTAGGTTGAAACATGATATTAGTGTTTTTCGCTGATGTGCGGCGACATGTCGAAAAGTCAGGAGACGTGTGTTTTGATTTCAGGTTGACTTCTTTGACTACATGAAGATTTGCTGTTTTGGTGGTATTACTGTACCAAGACTGGCGACTGAATTATGACAGCTTATAATATTTGTGTGTGATCTTTATGTCTGTACACCTATCATGCTCTCTGTTGTTTGTACTCCAACACACTATTGGCTCTTCTTGATTAGGGCTCCTCAGTTGACTGCAGTGTGTCTCTGTAGCTGCAGAACCTGTAACTGGTAAAGATGACAGAAGACGAGCCGCCATGACTGGTACTGCACAGGTTGCAGCTATTTTACGGGTTAATGACTCTGCTAGCAACCGTATGTCTATGGTGATGGCGTTCATCATGTCTGCCACGCATGGCAATTTACGTCTGCAAACAAGATAATTGCCTGGGGTTTTTCTAACGTTACACCACCGCTCCCTGTAGCACCTCTTTTTTTATCTGAGTTACTACCTCATTTGTTTAATGTACACAGATCAGTCCGGTTTGTACCTGCTTTATGATGAAGGGCAGAAACATTGCTGCTCAGAAGCCCATCAAACTGTCCACAAGCAGCCGTGTGTGTGTGTGTGTGTGTGTGTGTGGTGTACAGGTTCTGAGAGGAGAGCGCGTGCTGCAGATTAAATGGCGTATGAGTTAAACTCCACTTGCGAAGAGCAATAAGACACGTTGGCGGCTTTATGGCTAATGGACCAAGAGGGGAAAGAGACAGCATGAGCGAGCGAGCCTCATTCGAAGGACAGATTGCTCTCTCTATCTCTCAAAACAAACGCTTGGGTAACTGCCGTCCTGTCCTCATTGATTTTCTGGTTGCAACCGTGGTGCATGCTGGGAAGGCGTCCCTGCTGGCTGCCATTGATCCGGTACAGTCGCTGACAAGTCCAACTCCGTGCTGACCTCACAGCATTGTGGGAAATATTAGTCTGATGAACGTTTCCCCATAATGCACTAGCATGACCGCATGCCATTACGTTAAGTCTCATTTAGCGTTATGGGAAATACAGGGCCACGATGACCCAACTTTCTGGGAATTTAACATCTGGCTCAGCTGAAGCCACAATGCATTATGGGAAACATTTAGATGTGACTAAACAGTAGTCAGACAGTAGGGTATATCAACTTCCAGTCCTCCGTCCAGCACGGTACCTGGACGGACGCCTATTAGTCCTCTTTTTCGAGAACTATTTAAAAAAGACATGCCTTGCATTTCATTGGTTTAACAAGGTCATGTGACGTTGTGACTTGCCTACCGGCTAACCACAGGTCAGTCCTCTAAATTCTAGTCAATTAGTAAGCCCCCCTTATGATGTCCTCCTTTTGGCAGTGTCATGTCTGCTCGTGAAAGTGGCCACCCTAGCTCGGAGGTAAGCTCCACTGTCAACTCTTGAGGCTTGTTAGCTCATCTGAAAGACTAAGCCACGGTGAGTAAAGGCGCACAGTGGCTAACACCATGTTTATATGTGTTTATAATTGTTATCGTTATGTTAGTTATGTTCTATACGCTCAAGAGACAACCCATAAATGGACAAATCATAACTGGACACCAAACGAAGTTACCCAGCAGCTCCTGTTCTGGCTAGTTCTGTCGGAGCGTTTGTTGTTGCAGTGGGTAAAAGGAGGAGACCCCATCGCCTCATTTGGACCAGAGCTCTTGATGTTCGTCTGTCTTTTTCTTCTGAGCTCTTTGACTGTCATTTCAGACGAGTTCATCACTTCCTGCCTGCCACTCTTTCCTCCAGTTCTGCAAGAGATTTCGCCAGTATTTCATCACTGGCATTCTCCAGTGCAGCCAGCATTGCAGAGAAAGCATCAAGTTGAGAAAGCAGGCTTGGGCGATTGTAATCGCCCGACTTTCATTGTTCGTTGTGATTGTTCTGCATTCATGCCTTGATTTGATTTGAACAGCAACTTCATTTAGGCATTCAGCTCAGGCTTTGTAATCCTGCTCGGGGAACGTTATCAAGCAGAGGCTGTGGCTGGTTCTTAAATTACAGCAGATTTCTTGTTACAGGCAGTTGCGCTTGTTGTTTCAACACTCTGACCTTTCCAGCCGGACACATTATGTTCTTCAAACTGCACAACACAAACCAGATTACGTTCACTGTGTTCTCAGCCCGTTGAGCGACCGCTGCTCCAATCTCTCGTGACCTTTGATTTTTGGTCCTGCATCGGAGAAGACCAAAAAGGCAAATCACCCCTGAAATATAGGCGTACTTTAAATATAACGCATGCGACTGATGCGTAGGGCTTGGAATATCTCCTGCGCTGGGCAGTAATGAGGGTTTTCCTGCATAAGTGGAGTGATTAACTGTGACATCCAGACGTATTTATTAGCGTCATAGTGAATAAAGTGAACAAGTGTCTGCTCGCTTTTCTGTTGCAGGGTGTTAAGGCCAGAGCGTCTCACGGTGAAAAGCTATATACCGTGACCTGTTTACAGCACTGCTGCTTCCTTTACTGCCAGGAACAATGAGTCTTGACACGCACCACAGTGCAAAGTTTACTGCATTTAATTGCATTCTCTGTCGCGGCCAGAGCAACAACTGCAGGGCCGCTCTGTGCTTTCCTTTCTCTCAGCTCGTTCACAAGCACACGACTGGAGGCTTAAGGACTACATGTGTGCAGGGTATGTGCTGCCGGCCAGCTTCAGTCAACCTATCTCAAATGAGATAGTTAATAAGTCAGCTTTAATTAATGAATCCGTGCTTTCAGTTTGTTTTGACTGGACTGTTTCATTGATTTTTAGAGAAAGGAAATATATCTTATTTTTAAAATGTGGAAAACGAAAAAAAAGGGAAACAAAAATTGGGTATATATATATATTTTTTTTTTTGTAGCTCCCCCCCCCATTTTTACCATTATATCATTGGTGTAGGTAAGACAGTTAATAAGTTAGCATTAATTAGTGAACCCATGCTTTACCATGCCCCCACCCCCCACACACCCCACCCCTGTAACTGACTTTGCAGTTAACCATGTATGTAATATACTGGTATGTATTTTAACATTATTTATATATATATATATGCACCCCACCCTTAAAAAAATTTTGCTCAGTCCAAACACTGCAACAGGCTTACAACAAACTCTAAAGCCCTTTAGCCCTATATATATATATATATATCTCATGATATGCATATGACCCCTTTAACCGGTCACAGTGGGTTTTTACTGTATGTCATTAGCATCTAGGCCAATCACAGTTTCAGATTGTTATGCGGTTGTTTTTGTAATGATGATATTTGTGCAGTCCACCAAACAGTGTGTTTCAGAATACTGCAGGCCAGTTTTTACCATGTGACATTAGTTTTTAGTGTATTGCAAACTGCATTGCTGTATAATCGCAAAATGATATTTTGTCCATTATGTGCTGCCCTTATCTCGGCAGCAGCAGGGAAAAGCAACAAAGCTGGTTCCGATGACTGAGATGTGGGTGACATATACACACAATATACACACAATACACACACAATACACACACACACACACACACACACACACACACACACACACACTCAGTTGGTATTAGCTGTGCCTCAATGATGCTCTTTCCCAATCCTGGTCACTGTGGTGTAATGGAATTTCCACTGGCTGGTGAAACAATGGGTCCAGACTGAGTTATGGATGGCGTCTGCACCCCACCTCCAAAAATTTTTGCTCAGTCCAAACACTGCAACAGGCTTACGACAAACTCTAAAGCCCTTTAGCCCTTTATGCAGAAGCCAGAAAATCACCACCGAAGCCCTGCAGGCTTAGATTAGGCTGCTGGCCCTAGTCTACCACAGTCTTTGCTGTAAACACACACTGTAAACAAGATTTATTCGAATGAACAGCGAAGTAACCTGGCTGCCATGGAAGTTTGAGTTCACTGTTTTAATGGAGCAAAAAATGTTGTTTTTTTTTTTTTTTTGTTTAATAAAATTTGATTGATTTATGATGTAAGTGCTGTTATAGCTTCACAATGCACCATTCACTTCCCAGTCTATAGACGTTTGTGGAAACGCTGCATAATCAGCCTGTTTTGAATTCATTGTGGTGATCAGGTCGGTATCGACCAATACTTAAGGTCATCATTGTTTTGGTATTGGAAAATTGGCTTTGTTCCATAAATGCTCCATTTCACGCCACATTGTTCACATGGTGGTGATAGGAACCAGACATCCACCATCACAGAATGGTTTACATGAAATGGTTATTAATACGCTGCCTGGTGTCTGGGATATTGTCCACTATTCTACCATCATTAATGCTTCATGTATAAACTCAGAAGACGTGTGCAGGTGGTTTTGGATAGTATAAAACTGCCATCACTGTAAAAGAGTTTCAATACAAACACCTCTTTGACCTCAAGCATTGAATTATGTGGGAATGTTGAAACATCCGTGCAGTTAGTCGGTGCTGAGTTGAATGACTGTGACAGTGCAGAGAAACATTATTAGTTATTATGTGTTACTTAAAGGCTGTAACTTTAAAGAAGTAGGCTTTCATCATAATTATGCTAGCTTTCTGTCTTTGTTTGAGAACGCACATATACACACACACACACACAAACCACACACACACACACAGAGGCACTCACGCTTTATTGACCTGGCTGTAGTGAGGAATGTGTCACTGCCGGTCAACGTTAGGGCTCCTGTCAACGGCTACAAACCCCACTGATCCTCCAGCCTTATGCACTACCACATACTCTCTGCGGCTCACATACAGACAACACACACCCACATACATAAACGTACTTGCACAAATACATACTGATACATAAACATGCATAGCGTGTAGGAACTGGGCTACACATACAGATTCATGGAGGAATGTAGCATGTATGCCTCTAGGGATACAAATGAATTCAAATGAATAAAATGCAGACAGTAGCCCAACATCCTCCAAACATTCGGCTCCTCTGGACTACAAGCAAATCTCCAGGGTCTAGGTTCTGAATTATTAATACTAGCTCCTGAATAATTCATAGTAGTTACAAAATGATTTGTAGTAGAATAACAAACTTACAATAATTCTTAACACTTATGGCAACCATATATAAAATATATATATATATATGATCAATTTCTGTACAGCTACTTGTATTGTTGTGATGGTGACATCTAAAACTAATGAAGCATGATATTTTGTAGGTAAAAAATGAATGATTATTGATCATGTCACCCGCCTCCCCCACTTTTCCACGGTCCATAGCAGTAAGCTGTTTCTCTTTAGTTTCCATGTAAGCTGTTCTCGAGCTCCGTAACCATAAGCCCCATTTTCCCAGTGTGTTTAACAGTAGATCGGTTTATTCTAGTTTCTCTCTTTCAGTTCTTTTCTTGATACACTGATTATCACCTTTTACACATCGCCTTTGGGACACTAATACATCATCCACGAAATCCAATTAAATCGCCCTCTCAGCCAGCCCTATAATAAACAAAGACGCACAATGTCACTGAGGCAAAACTCTTTCACCTGTGGAACTTTCACTTTAGCCTTTGAAGTGCCTCAGAACGTAGAGAACTTAAACGATGGCTGGTTTAACATTCACTTACTCAAAGCCTTAATGAGTTGAGTGAATCCTGTGATGAGCTCAGAGGTACCTGCATTAGACACTGGGCTCTTTCAGGACTGTTCAGACTGAGACAGCTGGACTATGGGTGTGTGTGTGTGTGTGTGTGGTTTTCGGGGGGGTGTAGACAGTCACCTCGTTTCGCTCTGTGGGATAATGACTGGTTGCTAAGTGATTTTAGCCCCACCCCTACAACCCCCCCGCCTCATCTGTCTGATTTAATATCACTCTGAGACGGAGTGTGTAATTACAGCCATCAGCTGAACATGCACTAATGTGTGTGTGCTAATGGACTCTTCATTTGTATTACAAACGCCAGTGTGTGTGTGTTGGGGGAGTCCATGTTTGGGGTATAAAGAGGAGGAGGGGGTCTAACATTCCTAGATTACCCAGCAAACCGTGTGCTGAAATACCCTGTGACTGCCTCTGTGTGCTGGTATTATCTGCTTTACTGAGTTGAGCGGATGCAGCAGGTCAGCTCGGATTATCCCTCCCCCTGTCCCCTTTCTGTGCGTCTCTCTCTCTCTCTGTCTTTCTCTCTCTGTCTCTCTCTCTCTCAGTGGCTGAAGGTGATTAGGTTGGGTTTAATTGTCGTATGCAAGAAAGTGAGCAGGGGAGGAAGGTGCGTGTTGGAGTAATTTACAGTACTTTTGCTTTTGTTCGACTCCTCCCTCCCTAGGCAAACGATAAATGTCACATGCAGTTGAGAAATTACGCTAATGTGAGCTGATTCCTAATTCTTCCTTGTAGTAGATTATGAATAATTCATATTAGATACTGAATAATTGATTTAAATAATTGATTTAAGAAATGGCAGCAGTTATTGAACGCTTTATATATACTTTATAGATACATATAGGGGTAGGTGCTGATATTTGTATTATTTACTTAAGATGTCGACCTTCATGTTCAGGTCTTCTGTTTGGCTGCTGCTGTTTAAACAGTCTAAAAATTGTAGCGCGTTCCTTGTGATGAGAAAGAAAGAGGAGATGGCTGAAGCTGATGAAGTAGGTGCTTAAACTAATGAAGTAAAACAAAGACTAGCACCCGTGGGCTCTAACACTAGCTAGCTAATCATCTAATGTTGGCAACCACTGGCAATGCTTTATGTCTTAATGGCCTGGATCTTTTTGTTTTGGTTGTCAATCGTGTGAGTCAGATAAGGGCTGATGTATCAGGTTGGTCAGTAGGTAGGTAGGTTGGTAGGTAAGTAGGCGGAAAGAGGCAGATAGATAAATGGATGGATGGATAGGTAGGTAGTACATGACAGGCTAACATCCGACAAAAGAGCTAACAACTAGAACACAAGGCTGTAGGGTTCGATTCCCGATCTAGGTGACTACGCTGTGCTACACCAATAAGAGTCCTCGGGCAAGACTCCTAACACTACATTGACCTACCTGTAATGTGATTACCCTTGTAAGTCGCTCTGGATAAGAGCGTCAGCTAAATGCCATAAATGTAAATGTATAGTCGTTCTAAGAGCCAGTTGGGCTTTTGCCAGTGGGTGCTAACGTTAGCTAGGTTAGCTAGCCATCTAACACTAGAGCACCAGCCCTTTTGTTTTTCGTCACTTTACTGGTTTAAGTATTGTCACTTACCACATCAGCTGCAGCCCTTTACTTTTTCTTGTTGCAAGGAAAGCGGTTGAGTAACTGAGTATGTTTTTTTGGACTCTGCTTACACTGTTTACATGAAAGGGACACAGCATGGAGGCATGCTGAAAAGACCTAGTTGTTCCATTCAAGGTCACAAAGATTGTATTGTAGCGCAGACAATAAATAGAATCCAGATAAACGTTTTTATTTCAGTAGTAATATTAATTCTAATTAATAATGCCTCAGAATCAATGATAATGAGAATCCAAACGGAATACTGTCGAGTGACCAAGTTATATTTTAAAAGCCCTTTTATTCCTTTAATAGTTTTATAGACTAACTGAAGTGTGCAGCTGCATCTCTGTAACCCAATTTAGTGTCGCTCTGTCTGTATGTAGCGTTAGTGAAGCCTTTGCTGCGGGGGGCTGTTTGTTGGGGAGCGGCTGGAGTATTCTGGAGCATATGTAGTGTGTGTGTGTGTGTGTGTGTGTGTGTGTGTGTGTGTGTGTGTGTGTGTTTTATGTGCTCAGTGCTCAGCTGTGACACACGCTCTGTTTTGGGCCCACACTGAAAAATACACTATACACACTACGCTACGCGCATGGCAGCCTCTGTACGATGGAGTCTAGGGAACATCTGTCCAGTTGTCAGCCAATCAGGAGCTCTCATGGGCAGCAGCTGTGGAAATGGAGCGGGACGATGTGTGTGTGCGGTTCTCTGTTGGGAATATAAGAGTGTGTGGGAACATCATGCTGAGATCCTCGCACAGAGCCTTGAGAACTGACGTTAAGGAAATGTAGGTGAAACCCCTCAGTAGTCACCAACCCTGGTCCAGGAGATATACCTTCCTGAGGGATTTGGTTCCAACCACTGTATACCACACATGCTCCAACTAATTAGCATCTTCAGAAGATCCTGATTGTCAGGATTGGGTGTATTGGTGTTTGGTATGGGGCAGCATTGTTGATGCAGGTTGGAACTGAATGAAGTTCTCCAATCAAAACATGGCTAATCTACATCTAGATACATTTTGTGACATATGGGGACGTGATCAATTTTAAGCATCACAGCTAAACGGGCCCCACACACTAGGCTTCACCATATTCCAGTCAAGGTTCTGCTTCTGCTTGGCAAAGGAAGCAAATAGTTTACAGTTCTTCATAAGCCTGATCTTGTGCATTGTACAAGACTGATTGACTGATCTGCTGTCATCCCTGTTGCACATTTGTTTGCCCTGCAGCCAATACAATGAAGCTCTCATTGGTCAGCTCAATGGTCCACACAATCAGGCATGGTCTGATTAAAAAATGACACCTTGTTACAGGATTTCAGTGTAGGACTCTGTTCTTTATAGTGGTGATGATGGGAGCCAGGGGTCACCATGTCTACAACACACATATAGCCCATTTATTTACTATCTAAACCACCAGGTAACTTACACATGTCTTCTGAGTGTTTATATATGTGATGCTGATGATAGTAAACTAGTGAAAAGTCTGAAGTAATAAGAAGTTTGGGGACTCTGCATGTATCTGTCCGCCATGAATACGTGTTCAAAAGTCCAAAAACTTCTCACAGCTACTGAAAAACAATGCGTCACCGTCCAAAGAAAAACATGTATCTCCATTTTTGTTGATTTTTACTTTTAAGCCCTTATTTGATCACATGAGCTGCTATTTCCACTGTGTGGAAATTTCATGAAGAATGGACCAACAGAAATGGCCCAGAATGGCTTGGAAAGACGTCTGGTTCCATTGACATCCATTCAAATTAAATTAGGTTTTGGCTTCTCCTGTAAAGTTGCCATTTTGGAGATACATGTTTTTCTTTGGACAGCGACGAATGTCTGAATAACTGCTGTAGTAGCTTTCTGTGAAGGAGCTTTTAGAAGCCCTAACTTTTACATCTAAGCGTCTCAATCTGGGGCGATTCGTCACTTTAACCTGCTTTCACAGGTGATATAGTGCTTGCTTATCTATGTGGAGAAGAGTAAAACGTATCAGTGACGATCTCCCAGAGTCGGTTTACTGTCACTGTAAAGACACCAAAACACTGAATGACTGTGTTTTCATAGTGCAGATGGTTTTAAGTTGCTGAATTCTTACTTCTTAAGAGCACAGGCTCGCACTCACTTGAGCAGTAATGCGTCTCTGAACGCACACCGGGC
>JAMWET010000732.1:180000-192500 GCA_024036415.1 Prochilodus magdalenae
ACAGCAGCCGCCTGAATTCCGTCGTAACCTTTTCATGGACATGGTTTATGAATAACAAACCTGAACGAATGAAGCCGAATTAGTTTTCCGTCACAAATATTTGCTAATGCTTTTCTCAAAGTGGATTTAATACAGCATGAGTTAAATGTGTGATTAAATCTGCTCATTGTAGAGCAGGTGTTTGGTTTTCTCCATCTGTCTATACGTTCCCATGTCCACTTCTAAACAGCTGTTTGCTTTGCTGATTGTCTTTCTGACATGTTTATATTGCGTGTTTGCTGTAGCTGTTGTTGAGAGGCTCGGGGGCACCAGCGGTTCTTCTGAAATTAGAATTTTAAGGCCACATGAACAAGTGGTTTAAAACTTAAAAAGAAATTTTTTTTTTAAATGTAGAATTTAATCTCTAAGGCTGTAGAATATTTGATTATGTAAGCACAGGAATATGAATATAACTCATGAGTGGCCTTGTGACTAAGCATATAGATAGTATAATCACACAGATACAAGATCCATGAATATAGGCTGATATTTATACAGTTCCATATTTAATTTTTGTCAACTACTTGTTGGATTATATTTTAGATGCTTAACAAACCCTTTGTTTGTTTATTTGCTATATATATTTAATAAGTAGTAATAAGGACCATGTACATGTACCCCACTGGGATCAATCAATCAATCAATCAATCAACATTTATTTTTATAGCGCTTTTTACAACAGATGTTGTCACAAAGCAGCTTTACAAAGAATCTTTACAAAGAATCTGGTGTTCGAGCCCCCGATGAGCAAGCCGAAGGCAACAGTGGCAAGGAAAAACTCCCTTAGTTAGGAAGGAAGAAACCTCAAGAGGAACCAAGACTCAAAGGGGGAACCCATCCTCCTCGGTCAACCCAGATACCATACCAGCAACTACAGAAAGGAGAGTGTAATGTCTGATTAGTCTGTAATGATGTTGGTGGTTCATAAGATGGGTCAGCAGGCGCAGGCCAAGCTCCACAGTGCAGGACAGCAGGAGCTCCGTGATAGTAAGGCTCCCAGTGGCTCCCATTCGGGGCTTATGTAGCAACATCATCAAGCCTCACAGGACTGGCAGCTTTTCATCTATGAAAAAGATAACAGAAAGACATTTAGCTCTGACAGAAGACCTGAACACACTATACAAGATGTTAAACAGAGTGCAGCAGTGACTCCGGCAGGCCTGGCTATTACAGCATAACTAAAAGGGAAGAGCCAGAAGGTCACACAGACATGAGGGCTCCCTGAGAAGTCAGCGCCCCTCTGCTTCCACCGTCAACAAACCTGAGTGAACACGAGGAGCGCGGGACACCGACAGCACCAACATTCCCAGTTTACTCAAACAACTCTCTGTCAGTGGACCCCTAGACCTGCACCTTTTATCTATCAGAAAAAAAAAGACTAATTACCAAAAAAAGCCTGACTAAACAAGTAGGTTTTAAGCCTGGACTTAAAGATTGAGAGGCTGTGTCTGAGTCCCGAACACTGACAGGGTAAAATTATTCCAAAGCTGGGGGGCCTTGTATGAAAAGGCTCTGCTCCCCGATGTAACTTGACTTTTGTGTAATTTCTAGGCACTAACAGAGAGCCCGCACTTTGAGACCTAAGGTCACGTGAAAGGCTTGTAGTACGAGAGATAAGTTCAGTAAGGTAGGTAGGAGCGCGAGGCCGTTTTAGAGCCTTATACGTCAGAAGAAGAATTTTTATACTCAATGCGGAATTTAACTGGTAACCAGTGTAAAGTTGGATAAGACTGGGCTGATATGATCAAAACTTCCTAGTTCTGGTTGTAAGGACTCTAGCTGCAGCGTTTTTGGACTAGCTGAAGTTTTGTTAAGGCTTTTGCAGGAACAACCAGAAAGCAGGGCATTACAGTAATCCAGCCTTGAGGTAATAAAGGCGTGAACTAGTTTTTCTGCATCCTGTAGTGACAGTGCATTTCTTAATTTCGCAATATTGCGAAGATGTAGGAAAGCTACTCTAGTGATATTATTAATATGCTCATCGAAGGCCAAATCAGGATCAATTGTGACACCAAGACTTTTTAACACAGGTACCTGGTGTAACTAAGAAGCTGTTTAGATTGTTTGGTGTTGGATTAAGCTTGTTTCTAACAAATTTTGGACCAATAAGCAGCACTTCTGTCTTGTCCGTTTTCAGTAGGAGGAAGTTAATTGACATCCAGTCTCTTATGTCTCTAACACAGTCCTCTATATTATTAAGGTGAAGTGGATCATCTGGTCTAGCTGAGATATACAGTTGCGTGTCATCAGCATAGCAGTGAAAATTTATGTTATGGTTTCTGATTATGGTACCGAGTGGTAGCATGTATAAGGTAAATAATATAGGTCCTAAGACAGATCCCTGTGGAACACCAAACTTTACTTTTGTGTGAGTGGACGATTGACCGTTTATATTTACAAACTGATAGCGGTCGCTTAAGTAAGATCTGAACCATGAAAGAGCTATTCCTGTTACTCCTACAAGATTTTCCAGCCTGTCTAGTTAGGATGGAGTGGTCTATTGTGTGTCAAATGCTGCACTAAGATCCAGTAGGACCAGTAAGGGATGAGTTTACCTCTGTCAGCAAATATTAAAAGATCATTTACAATTTTCACCAGTGCTGTCTCGGTGCTATGATGAGGCCTAAAACCAGACTGGAATTTTTCATGGATGTTGTTCCTGTGCAGGTAGGAGCTTAACTGTTGTGCTACAGCTTTCTTCTAAAATCTTTTGATATAAATGGAAGATTTGAAATGGGTCTGTAGTTTGCTAGATCATAGGGATCAAAGATTAGGTTTCTTAATTAAAGGCTTAATTACTGCTAATTTAAGGGATTTTGGGACGTAACCTAGGGCTAAGAGATGAGTTTTATTATAGACAGAAGAGGCATGGTTATATCTGGCAGAACTTTCTTCAGTAAACTAGTCGGAACTGGATCTAATATGCATGTAGAAGATTTTGAGGATGAAATTATTTGAAATAAATCTCTTTGTTGGAGTACAGAAAAAGATTCCAGGCTCTCTGCAGGAGTTATACTGTGCTCTAGATTAGCATTAACACGTGAAGCTGTCACCTGCGCATTTTGTATTTTTAGCCTAATTGTTTCAATTTTATTATTGAAGAAATTCATAAAGTCGTTGCTACTGTATGTTAACGGTATCTGGGGTTCAGTCGCAGATTGACTCTTAGTTAATTTAGAGATAGTGCTAAATAATAATCCTGGATTATTTTTGTTATTATCTATCAGTGAGGACAGATAAGCTGAACGTGCTACACTTAGAGCTGTTCTATAGTCTATGAGGCTATCCTTCCAGGCAGACTGGAACACTTCAGGTTTAGTCAGGCGCCATTTACGCTCTAGTTGTCTGACAGACCGGTTTTAGAGCTCGAGTGTGATCATTACACCATGGAGCTAGTTTCTTCTGCCTAATTCTTTTACGTTTTAATGGAGCCACTTTATTTAAAGTAGAGTGAAAAGTGTCCTCCAAGCATTGGGTAAGAATATCTAGATCAGTGGGTTCAGACAGAGAGCTAATAGTATTAGACAGATCTGGGAGGTTTTCGATAAAGCTACGAGGTGTAGAGGAAGTCATAGTGCGCTTAACACAGTATTGTGTGGATAAACCTATAGTACGACTAAAGCTAATTTCATATGAGATTAGATAATGATCTGAGACTGCTGTGGTCTGAGGAAGTATAGTTAGATTGTCTATATTCACTCCGAAGGTTAAAATTAAATCCAGAGTGTGGCTACAGTAATGAGTTGGTCCCATTATATTCTGAGTGATACTGAATGAGTCTAGGATGGATAAAAACGCCTTACTAAGTGGATCCTGTGGTTTGTCAAGGTGAATATTAAAATCTCCAACGATTATTGCCTTATTTGAGACTGTTATTAAACTTGATAAAAAGTCAGCAAACTCCTGTAAGAATTCAGAGTAGGGCCCTGGTGGCCTGTAGATTGTAATCAGTGAAAACGAGTGTTTTTTCGTTCTTTGATCACATATATTAAGAAACAGAATTTCGAAAGAAGAGTATGTGCAGCCTGCTTTCTGGTTTATTCCTAAAGAATTGGAGAAGATGGTTGCTACACCTCCACCCCGCCCGTTTAAACGAGGACGGTGTACATAACTGTAGCCTGTCGGGGTGACTGTAGCCTGTCGGGGTGATATATTGTCGCTGTCCAAAGAAAAACAAGTATCTCCAAAATGGCAACATTACAAGAGAGGCCAAAAACCTTGTTTAACTTTAATGGAAGTCAATGGAACCAGACGTCTTTCCACTTTTGGGCCATGTCTGTTGGTCCATTTATCATTAGATGTTTTTACACAGTGTAAAAAGAGATCTGTACAGTAAATACAGTAGATAATGCTGCGCTGTGTACATGTGAGCCATCCATAATTAAGTGTTTCATACATGCGTCTCCTTTAGTCATGCTACATCTCTAAGCGCCAGACTCTGTTGGAGTCGATTACATATCACCATCAGTTTTCCCGTCAGCACCGGCAACATACAGCTCTTTTTCTTGCTTGGTTGATGCAACGAGACCCTCCTGCGGAGTGATGCAGTTGACCAACAGAGGTGCTCCCTCTATAACAGTCTGGACTAATGCTAACTACACAGCAGCAGGTGATTACTAATAGCTCAGGTGTTTAGATAAGCGGCTTGCTTCGTGTTTCTGTGGTTCCAGATTTAGGCATGAGCATTTTTTCTGCTGTTTGTCGTGTGCTGTAGGCTCCACCTACCTCAGAAATTGCTTTGTGGCACCAGTCATACTGTGGTACAAGAAAGCACAATTTCACCAAATTGCTGCCTCAAAGTTGGAAGCGTAGAATTGTGTGTTGCGAGCCCTCTATCCCCCCTCCACCAAACGTTACTATTGGAGACTGTCCATTTCGGTAGGTAGCAGTCTTCTGGCATGCACCTAACCCAGATTTATTCACTAGACTGCCAGAGGACACATTTCCACTGATCCAGTGGTGGCGTGCTTTACCCCACTCCAGCTGACGTTTGGCATTGCATGTTGTGTCATGGGAACTCATTTGTTGCTTCCAGAAGCGGTGTGGAAAAGTGTAGTGAGTGATGCGACTGAGGATCAGGGTTATTGCATGCCATGCACGTCGCTGTGCACCTCCGCACTCAGATTTGATTCTTTAGACTGCATGGCAAACCAATGCATGTGGCTGATGAATCTGAAATTAATTGGGCAGCGTGTCCACATACTGTTGATTGTACAGTGTATCGTACGGTGTACATGCACTTAGCACAGCATGCAACCAACAACACTCCATAAAATGTGAACCATCATAGCGACACGGCTAATGACTACGTCTCACAAACAGCCATTCTTTTTTTGAACCCAGTTTTACAGATATAGTAGTGACACAGTTTCTGTTTCAGTAAGGTTGTGGTCACCAGTAGGGCTGCATAGCTGCACTCTTTGTCCTAATACATGTGTATGTCTGCTGTCCTGGCTCCAGGGTTCCTCTGTGTACCCAGTCTGTGTAGTGCTATGTCAGGGGGTCTTATAAAGGGGACATGTCGCCTAAGTGGGGGGAAAAGGGCATTAAGGAGAACGCTGAACACACTCACACCCTCTCGCCTCTTTTCTCTGGCAGGGATTCAGCCAGCTGGCGTGTGTGCGCGTGCGTGTGTGCGTCTGTCTGGGTCTCTGTGGATTCTATTGTAGTTGTTCAGAGACCCCCAGGAGATAGGGGTCACCTTGTCTGCAAACAAACGTGCGTGCGCGTAGGATTGTCCTTTTTTCAGTCTATAGAGACGGCCTGTCGGAGGCGATGGGTCAGAGATGTTTTCACTCGTGGTCATTTCTCTTGTCAGACACAATGAAGCTGAAGCTGTGGCAGCAATGCAGCTTAACTCATGGAGAGCAATGGAAGCCGGTGCTGTGCAGCAGTAAGGGAATTGTGGGCCATTATATCCATACCTCTTGTTTTTTTTTTCATATGCATATTGGTAAGTGTTGATACTGACTAGATCCGACTGGATTAGCATTATGGAGATATATAGCATTGATAGGTGTAGGAACGCAGTCCAACGGAACAAATTCAGCGCAGTAACGTATATATGCCACGTCAGTGCCTTGCTAAACTGCAGTACGATAATCCATCATATATGGATTTATAATGTTATCAGTGGAATCTAATAACCCAATCTCTTTTAAACCAATATCATGGATTCCTACTAGTTTGTTAGACATGTCATCCATCAAACATGGATGATTTATACATATATCCTAATAGCCTTGTGCATAGGACATCTCAGGAGCTACACGATTCAGTGTTTGGATCTCTGCTGCCGCGGCGACAGGCCATTTAAGTCTCAATTAGCAGCGGCCACAGCCGTCAGAGCTGGCAGCATCTTTAAATAACTCATTATTACCTCATAACGAAGCGCCTAGCTCGTTAAAGCCGTAGGTAATTAATGCAGGGAACTAGGACATCATATCCAGTGGCAGGGCGACGTGACACTCGGCTCAAGCCAGAGACTAGCTTATGGCTAATAGGGTATGTGAGCTTTAAAACTGCATAGTCAAGCACTAATCAACAGCATGAGGAGTAGAAGGCCTCGGCGGAGATTTGGTCTCGGTGTATCATCACTTTATTGGGACACATCATCAGTCAAGATATTATTTATCATAAACGCCTCCTTAGGTGGTCTATGCTTTTTATAGAACAGAAAACCCAAACAGAGTAGCACCAAACGTGGAGTAGGAGTGAAGCTCCTAGTGTCTGCAAGTCCTTTAAAAAGGAAGGTCCAGCAGCTGTGAAGTAAACGTGATGTAACACAAGTAGAATACCTTTCAGCCAATCAGATTAAAGCATTTAAGATGGCTTAAAGCATCCCTACTCCTAATATCTCAGAGAAAGGCCTGAAGCATACATGAATGCAGACGCATTGAGCTACGCAGACACTGTGTTGAAGACACTCGGTGAAGATTTGAGAGTTAGTGGATGTTGGATTAACAGTAGACCCCACCCTGATGTGTCGTCTTTCGCCCCCTGGAGTGCTGAGGACTTTAACAGCTTCAGTAAAGTAAGAACACGTCTATTAAAGTTCCCCTCAAGTCAGTCCTGACGACTACCCTCTCTCTGGGCATTAGCATTGTGCATTAGCCTGAGAGCTGAGCAAACTCCCTGTCTTAAGCTGTGAATGTGGTGTGATGGCAGATGGAGGATGGCAAACTGATTGTTGTATGTGTGCGAGGGGAACATCCTGTCTAGAGTTCGGTGTTAGCTACGTCAGCTGTTGCCTACAGGGGTGGAATAAACCGGAATGGAATTTGCATGTGTTCAAAACTCTAGGCCACAAGCAGGTAGGTAGGAAGGAGTGATGACGATGCTTACATGGCAAAACAGCGCTGTCTGTTGCATATACTGTGATCACTCGACAGTCTGATTGGTTGAACAGGTCTCCTCTCTCTCTCTCTCTATTTCTCTCCCTCTCCATTCACAGTTTTATCACGTTTCCCAGCAGTAGGCTCAGGGGAGGGGGCGTATCCCCCCGTGTCTCCGCCTCCTGTGTCTCCCTCTTCAATTATGAAGATTTAAGCTGCTAGTGTTTGCTTTGCGCTATGCTAAATAGAGTGTCTCAGCAGGTGTGTGTCTGGTTTTGTGTGTGTGTGTGTGTGTGTGTGTGTGTGTGTGTGTGTTAGGGTTAAGACAAACTGCAGTGAGAGCAGGAAGAATAAATTAAAGTGGGCTTGTGCTGTAGTAAATCGTCTGTGTTTGTGGTGTATAAGCAGTCTGTCTGTAGTCTGCGTGCCCCCAGGCTTGGTCTAACTCCTAATGCAATAGTTTGACCAAACATCAAATGCACAGCTTTCTCTCTCTCTCTCATATTTGCTCTCTGAAGTTCGTCTGGAGCTACATGCCTAAAGCAGCTACTGACTCATGAAAGCTTACAGCCCAACAGTTAGCATGTATTATATACCGCTATCTGTAGAAATTGGCACACGTGCATGACTTAGCAACTAGCTTGAACCCTGTCTTGTCCATGTTTATAGATCACAGGATGGCATGCAGGGTGAGAAGTCGTATAAGTATGCATGCTGCTGTTGTCTTTCTCTATAAAAGCTCCTTCTTGTCTCCCCTGAGCTGATAGAACACAGATTCTGGGAAATGCAGCTTCCGAGAGGCTAATCTGTTTCCATGAAACCAAAGCTGCTGCGTTAAAGCAATGGTTCAGTTAAAACTCACAAAACTCAGACATGTTTGGTGTCTGGAGGTTGCTTCTTTAGATTGAAGCCACCAGGCTTATAAATAACAAAGGATGGAGGCGTATATGTGAAATCACCCACTTGGCTAACACTGAAAATTGCTAAACTAACCACAAACGTCATTTTAAGACACAAGGTAAACAGGTATTAAAAGCAGAGGTGGGATATGAGAACCTGCTGATACGATATATATTATGATACAAAGTTTATGATTTGTTATTTTGTAACATATATATGATGCTGTAAGCAAGTCCATATATCTATTATCTACAGGGGTTGGACAATGAAACTGAAACACCTGTAATTTTAGTGTGGGAGGTCTCATGGCTAAATTGGACCAGCCTGGTGGCCAGTCTTCATTCATTCCAGTAAGAGCAGAGTGTGAAGGTTCAGTTAGCAGGTAAGAGCACAGTTCTGCTCAAAATACTGCAATGCACACAGCATTATGGGAGACATACCAGAGTTCAAAAGAGGACAGATTGTTGGTGCACGTCTTGCTGGCGCATCTGTGACCAAGACAGCAAGTCTTTGTGATGTATCAAGAGCCACGGTATCCAGGGTAATGTCAGCATACCACCAAGAAGGACGAACCTCCACCAGCATCACGTAGTGACCTGGCCACTATCCTGCAAGGAGAATGGCTTAAACTCCCTCTGACCACTGTGCAGGACGCAGTATATGTCATTCCCAAGACCAACTGCCGCTGTATTGGCCGCAAAAGGAGGCCCTACACCATAATAATAAATGATTGTGGTCTAAAACCAGGTGTTTCAGTTTCGTTGTCCAACCCCTGTAGGTATTAATACTAATTCCGATTTTTGGAATCCTGTCATAGTATAAAAACACACCACCACATGCATAGGTTTGCTAATGCTAACGTTAGAATGGCACCTTTATGCTGCTCGTTTCTGTTGGAAAAGTCTAATATCTGAATATACCATATGTTACAACACTGCCACCATCCCGCAGTTTAACTTCTCGTTTTAAACTAAATATTTAAAATAAATTATGGGCTGGATCTTTTGTTATATCTGTATCTACGTCACTACACTTATATCGGCACCCTATTTACTTACAAACAAACATTTCTCAAAAGCAGCGAGCAACAAATCTCACAGTGAAACTTAAGGTGACAGACATCTGGTCACCTTAAGTTTACACCTTGGTGATCAACTATATCCATTGATTGTCAGCTGCATTAGCATCATAGCTCCAGCGCCAAACCTTAGACACCTGGCTGACCCACTGCACTTGGGGATAAGAGGGTAAATTGAGTCATTTCCACCTAAGGGTTCAGATGCATCAGTCTGTTTCTTTAACTCCCAGACAGATGTCTTCCTTCATTGTGGTGTTCTGTTTGTTTGATGCATCGGAAGCATCCCTGGTGGGGGTGTGTGTTGGATGTTGGGGGTCTCCTATTTGCAGGGGAGTTCTTGTTTTCAGTTTGGTGTGTTTTGTTGTGGTCGTTCTCCACACCATTCTACAAAGCTCGGTGAGCTGCATCCTCACATAGCACTTAGTTAATCCCTGCCACTCTTTGGACCAGGCTGCCGTTGACATAAGCAGTCACCTTTGGAATTCTGTAAGTGCTTTTACATCTGGCATTAACAGCTGTTCTGGATGATCTGATCAGAAGTGAACTGCCCACAAAGAACAGGGGGCTGGATTTCTAGACCCTTCTGTTTAATACATGTATATCTTTAGTGTGAACATTCAATGTTAAACTGTTATTCAAGATTTGAGTGGCTATTGACTTAAGAAAGTATGACGTGAGTGTAAATGAGAATTTTGGCAGAATTTTTTTTTTTTTTGGTCGTTGGTAAATGGGACAACAGATATCTTTTTCAGGCCAATTAGTAGCAATCTGGGGCAACAATAACCGATATACGGCTCAGATATTCATTTGCCATAAACTTTACCTCTTTTTCCACCGACAATGTGCCAGTGCGGGTGTCCGTGCTGGAGATGGTTCCCATGCTGAACCCTCATTTTCACTAGTTTGGGAGCAGAGCAATTACGTATCTTGAAGTGGGCGGTCCTTAGTCCGTAAGCAGAATGGGTTGTACAGGGAAACAGTATGGGTTGTGAAAATAGCAAGTTGCAATTTTAAATGGTTAGTGATGTTTATGAGAGATAAAGGTTGGCCAAAAACATATTACACCGTGGTTATATAAAACAAATACATAGCACAAGGCACTGACTGCTGAATGTGGACGGGGCGGGGACCTGTCTGTTTAGTATATGGGTGCAGATAAGGAAATCTACATGCAGACTAAAAGTTGTCGTATGAAGCCAAGAACGTTAGCTCTCTCTTTCTCTGCATCCAGTAAACAAATCCAGCTTCATGTAGACGTTTGTTAAGCGTGCACTATAAACACCCAACCTGCTCTATAAAGATGTGCGTTTGAATGCCTGACTGCACATGTATATTGGTGGCCTGGGGGAGGGGGGTGTCATGCATGTCATTTAGATCTTTAGGTACACACGCATGCATACAGTTTGTCTTCGTCTGTGTGAGGACTGTGACTCACATGACACCCTTTTTTTTCCCACAGATTCCATTAAAGATTCATGAGCTGAGCTTTATGGATATAAGTGGAATTAAAGAGTCTACCAGAGAAAGAGAGAGAGAAGGGGAGAGAGCTAGATACAGGGGAAGAGGGGAAGAGAGACAAACAGAAAGAAAGAAAGAAAAAAAGAAAGAAAGGCAAGAGACCAGAAGGTATAGAGAGAAAGAGGAGTGAGATTAGTTTAAACAAAAGCGGGATTTTCATCCAAGCGGTTTGCAAATGTGCATATTTATGAGCTGAAAATGTTATATTTCCATTCACTACAGCTTAGTAGCTGAATTGTAAGTAAGATGGAGGGATTTAACTCACATTTAAAAACATTTACCACCTTTATATAGTCCTGTACCATCTTTATATAGTCCTGTACCACCTTTATATAGTCCTGTACCACCTTTATATAGTCCTGTACCCCCTTTATATAGTCCTGTACCATCTTTATATAGTCCTGTACCATCTTTATATAGTCCTGTACCATCTTTATATAGTCCTGTACCACCTTTATATAGTCCTGTACCATCTTTATATAGTCCTGTACCACCTTTATATAGTCCTGTACCACCTTTATATAGTCCTGTACCACCTTTATATAGACCTGTACCACCTTTATATAGTCCTGTACCATCTTTATATAGTCCTGTACCATCTTTATATAGTCCTGTACCACCTTTATATAGACCTGTACCACCTTTATATAGTCCTGTACCATCTTTATATAGTCCTGTACCATCTTTATATAGTCCTGTACCACCTTTATATAGTCCTGTACCACCTTTATATAGTCCTGTACCATCTTTATATAGTCCTGTACCACCTTTATATAGTCCTGTACCACCTTTATATAGTCCTGTACCACCTTTATATAGTCCTGTACCATCTTTATATAGTCCTGTACCATCTTTATATAGTCCTGTACCACCTTTATATAGTCCTGTACCATCTTTATATAGTCCTGTACCACCTTTATATAGTCCTGTACCACCTTTATATAGTCCTGTACCATCTTTATATAGTCCTGTACCACCTTTATATAGTCCTGTACCACCTTTATATAGTCCTGTACCACCTTTATATAGTCCTGTACCATCTTTATATAGTCCTGTACCACCTTTATATAGTCCTGTACCACCTTTATATAGTCCTGTACCATCTTTATATAGTCCTGTACCACCTTTATATAGTCCTGTACCACCTTTATATAGTTGTGTACTATCTTTATATAGTCCTGTACCACCTTTATATAGTCCTGTACCATCTTTATATAGTTGTGCTCTATCTTTATATAGTCCTGTACCACCTTTATATAGTTGTGTACCACCTTTATATAGTCCTGTACCATCTTTATATAGTCCTGTACCACCTTTATATAGTCCTGTACCACCTTTATATAGTTGTGTACTATCTTTATATAGTCCTGTACCACCTTTATATAGTCCTGTACCATCTTTATATAGTCCTGTACCATCTTTATATAGTTGTGCTCTATCTTTATATAGTCGTGTACCACCTTTATATAGTTGTGTACTATCTTTATATGGCGGTGTTGTTTGCAGCCCAGTTGCTCCAGGCAGGGCGAGCAACAGTCAACGTAATGAGGGCTGAAATCTTAGCGAATCCCTGATGACATTGACCTTGCATCTGTGTGTCTAATTGCACAAGACAGTTCTGGGAGCACATT
>JAMWET010000732.1:197500-200000 GCA_024036415.1 Prochilodus magdalenae
TGTGGCATGTATAAAGGTTGTGTCACATGTTTTATGTATACGTTTTTTACCCAATATGTTAAACAATAAATAGGAATTGTGTACTAAAATGATTAAATTAGTTTTTTTTACTTGTTTTCAAAACATAATGTGTTTACCTTTTACATGTGAAGTATGCAGTATTGAACGCAGCCTTTTGGATTTTCATTTAATGGATTTTTAATTTAGGTCGGCTGACCTTGTATATATATATGGTATATATAATTATTGTACACTACATATGGCACTATATTATAAGTATGTTCTGGACGTTGTAAGACGTTACGTTACGGACAGTATGCAGTAATTAAGTCGTGTTTAGTAATATAATTGAATTAAGGCTGTATGCGGTTTGTTTCATACTCTCTGTCAGTTTTTTTGTGAGTGAATGAATGTTGCTCTCTCTGATGTTTGGACTTATTTAACTTAATTCTTTCCTTCTTCTTTTTTTTTTTTCACCTGCGGCTTCACGCTGAGATAAAGACGGCATAACAAACACAGAACAAAGCACCGAGAGAGAGAAAGCGCAGCGTTTGAATATTCAAACCCGGGCATGAATGGACGGGGACGGGTGTATGTGTAGAAAAGGGCTTTGTTGTATTGTGGTATTGTTGTATTGTGGCGAATTTAAGGGGAGTTTTTGTAGCGTGTGATGAATTTGAAACGCCCGACCCTGTTAGACAAGGCTAAACGCTGTGCCTGGGATTTTAAAAGGGCATTATTCTGGAGACGGCTGTTCTTTATCCCTTTATCCCTTCTTTTATCAGCCGCCGTTCTCTGTATGGACAACAGCAAGCCTTATTCTTCATCATTTACTAACAAACACTCGCACAGTACGGCCTTTAGTTCTGTGAAGGTAGAGCCGAGCACTAATCCCAGGTTAGGTGGACGTTTGATGATGAAGCTTCCAGAAAAGGAAGGTCATGCTGGGCTTCTGTGTTCGGTAGGAACAGTGGATTCTATTATTGTGTTATTGTTTTACTTGTTTTATTTAGGGAAAGAATCTCGGACAAACAAAATAGAGAGGACCGTGGCCTATTGTTAGCATTATATTTGCTTCTAATTTAACTCTGACTGTATGCAGTCATTTATAGGTTTATATATATATATATATATATATATATATATATATATATATATATATATATATATATATATATATATATATATATATATATATATATATACATATATATATATATATATATATATATAGTGACTTTTACTTGAGTTTAAACAGGGAAGAGTTAAGTGTGAATGTAAACTAGAGCTAAAACTAATGTTAGCCAGGTATGCAAAGAGTGGAAATACTGACCCTATGGAGGTGTAATCTGGTACTCATCATTCTCTACAGAGATTAACACTTTCTTGAGACTACATGTGGGATTACTAACAGATACAAACTTAAAGACAGTAACGTTAATGGAATCTGCCCGGTATTGGTCACTGTGTCAATGTTTGGCCAAAGCAACATTCCAGGTAACCTAGCTATAACCGCTAATGTTATGGATGAGTGATGGTTGATTGACTTGGGTATGGGCCCGTTTTCACCAAAAGCGTTTGTATCCATCTTTGTTTGTATCCAGCCATGTTTAGCAAAATATTATTTATTTCCATAATTACAGTTCCAACTGAGAATTACAGACCGACGGTAACATTATCTTCTCAAGTTAGAGGTGTCGTAGACGTTACTTTAGATTTTGCTGGGTACAGTGAAGGTATGGTGTTACATTAATAAGTGTCCCATCAACAACCAATGAGAGCATTGATGGATCCTAATATTACACAAAGCTTTTACATCAATATATTGGGAAAATATATCTGAATATTTGGGCGGCGTTGTGGTTTGTGATTACTGCTTTGACTGAGGAGAAATCCTTGTGAAGAAGACATCTAGTGTTGTATTGGTTAGCATAAGCACATTACTTAACGGCTGTAAGTTAGCACAGTGCTAATTGTCAGGGTATAAGTCTCAACTACTTGCTAGCTACCGTAGCCCCATATTGCCAGTACTAAACTAAAGAAGCAAACTTCAGACAGCAAACATGTCTTAAGCCAACTACATTTTGGGTTTGAGTACTCTTTTCCAATGTAATGGAAGATTCCAGAATATAATTAATAACTGCTGTATGTTTTGCAAACATAATTTTCTAATTTCCTAATTAAACATACAATCTCAAAGTAGACTACCATCGAATCATTTTAATATTTAAAATAGCCTTATGACGTTAATGATGGCCAAAATGAGAGCTTATACTTGATCAAATATTTTTGTTAATGGTTTATGAAGGATCGTAACATTGTAATCGGTTTAGTCACGCCACTAATGTGAAGGCTCCTGAAAATAAACATTTTTCTACCAGATCAGGTCCTGTAGACTCACCATCGAATAAAGTTTGTATGCAGTTCGGAGAACTCCCAGAAATCAACATGGGAAAACTCTGGGCAAACTCTGGGAAATATAATAGTGGAGGTTGATGCC
>JAMWET010000732.1:205000-217500 GCA_024036415.1 Prochilodus magdalenae
CAGCATGGATGTATGGTCTGAGGGGAGATTGATTAGAGCCGTCGCTGCTCACACAGGCAGCACTGTACATTCATTTATTTCGTTTCAAGTTAAAAGGCCCCGAGTTATTCATTTTTCAACAGAAAGCATTTATTTAACAGCCGTCCGCTCTTTACCTTTATTACAGGTTCCTCCTGTTCAGGAAAGACCCCCTTTCGTTTCTTTGAGAAATCTGAAGACACAACTACAAAGTGATTTTGAGGTCTGGACTCCAGCAGCTTCTTTGTTGGATGTGTGTGTCTCCTTTTCTCAGTGAGGAGTTCTTGAACCACTACACATAACGTTGAGGTTCTCCTCTCTCAGATTAAAACTGGTAAAACTTTTAAGTACTGCTGTGGTGGTCTACCAGGTGTTGCAGGTGGTTGCTAGGAGTCTCATTTATTGTAGCGTTTATTCTTTAATTTTTTCCCACTTATTTTAATTTTCTCCATCCTTGCACAAGCAGACTGTCTGATATAGGACCTTTATCTCATATACTCTCCTTCAGATGACTGTCTATTTCAGTTGTTTATTTACAGTGTTGTTTTGTTTTTCTTCAGGTCGGCCTGGGCAGCTCGGCGGCTGTAAAATCGCCCATTTGTGTGCGAGAGGAGCGCGTGTGTGTGTGCAGCGATGCTGGCGTGTCTGCAGCGGAGGCAGAACCCGGCCCAGCATGGCCTGACCGGGCCTCAACACACCCTCCAGCCGTGCAGCACCAAAAGCCTGGACACACCTCAGCCCACCGTGCGCAAATGTAAGTACACTGCTAAGCATCCATTCATCAAGATAGAGTTGTACGTTGTTGGTCACGAGTTAGCTTTAACCGTCTGCAATCTACACTCCTGATAATATCTGCAGCAAATATGACATTTTGATATGAATCAGAAATGTACCTTTTCTATAAGGAGGTGCAGTGCAGTGGGAGCTTACAGGCACAGTAGTGTGGGATTCCCACACTTATGCTCTGCTCATAAACAGACTGTAATACACTACAGGAAGTGTAGGGGGCGATATGACTTCTATTGTTCTATTTAAAAACTGCTCTATAATGTTCATATGACCCACACTGTCATTCTGACAGACTGTACTACACTACAGGAAGTGTAGGGGGCGATATGACTTCTATTGTTCTATTTAAAAACTGCTCTATAATGTTCATATGACCCACACTGTCATTCTGACAGACTGTACTACACTACAGGAAGTGTAGGGGGCGATATGTCTTCTGTTAGTTTATTTAAAAGTTCTCTGACTTCTATTGTTCTATTTTGATATGTCATTCTGACAGACTGTACTACACTACAGGAAGTGTAGGGGGCGATATGTCTTCTGTTAGTTTATTTAAAAGTTCTCTGTATTGTTGATATGATTCCGAAAGTCTTGTTTGGCATTCTTCTAAAAGTCCAAAGTGTTTTGTTATGGAGGCTCGCTTTAATCTTGTCCTCACCTAATCCTATCAAAGCTATTTTTGGGCATAACCTTTGGATATTATATTGTTTGAACATTTCATGATAAATGAACAAAGAGAAATGGTCCCAAACCTTACCATAACATTTCCTACTATCGGCATAGACTGAAAACGTTTCTGTTCCTCCTCCTGTAAAGCTTTCAGTGATCTGGCGCTTTGTTGTGACAGTGACATTATTCGTTATATCGGGTCGCTTCAGGCTGCCAGATCCAAAGCGTTTCTTGTTTTCTGAAAGTCCGCGTCCTTGTCCCACTGCTTGGGTGTATTTGAGGGTTTGTTTGTGCGTCCTTGTTGACTCGTGGTGTGGAGCGGACAGAGTGCGTTCAAGGTTTCGTCCCAGCCATGACCTTAGAGTTCAGTAAACATTTGCAGTACACAGAGACATACACATCCACCCACACCGTGTTCCACAGCAGACGCTACCGCAGGTCCACTATCTGTGTCCTGCAGTTAAATTAAGCACCTCTCTTGGTCTTTCCTGGGAAGTTTCTTTCGAGCTGGGGAGAGTGGAGGTAAAAGGTTCATGCTGTTAGAAACTTGGTGAGTTTACGGAAAGTTTCTTGAACAGGAAAATTAGCCTCCGGACAGACTGGAAAGCTAACAGTTGACCTCTAAAGTCTTACCTGTGGTCTCTGTATCAGTAAACAGTTAATAGGAGGTTGTGCATGTTGTTTCTGCTTGTTTGGTAATGCATGTGGCTGTTGGTCATATGGCTTGCTCGTGGTTGGTCTAGTAAGTATATTGAAATAGCTTGCTCTGCATTGATAACACCATCACCTCTTTACTGGTGTACTGTTATCATCTGACCTTCATCTTTGGAAGAGTACCATCATAGGACCGCCAAACAGGTCAATTCATGTGTACAGTGAGGCTATAAGGTGTTTGTATAATGTCTTACAAAGTGGACACTTATGTGCAAGGTACCATTGGGCCCAGTGACTGAAAGTACAAAGTAGATATTTCTGATCAAGTGGCTAGTTGGAAGCACTAGGTGAGTGTTTCAAATAAAGTGGCCAGTTAGTAAAACTAAAAGGTGTTTCCAATAAAGTGGCCAGTGGGAAACGTAAGGTGAGTGTTTCAAATAAAGTGGCCAGTTAGTGAAACTAGAAGGTGTTTCTAATAAAGTAGAAGGTAGGTGTTTCTAATAAAGTGGCCAGTGAGCGGAAGTAGAAGATAGGTGTTTCTAATAAAGTGTCCAGTGAGCGGAAGTAGAAGGTAGGTGTTTCTAATAAAGTGTCCAGTGAGTGGAAGTAGAAGGTAGGTGTTTCTAATAAAGTGTCCAGTGAGTGGAAGTAGAAGGTAGGTGTTTCTAATAAAGTGTCCAGTGAGTGGAAGTAGAAGGTAGGTGTTTCTAATAAAGTGGCCAGTGAGTGGAAGTAGAAGGTAGGTGTTTCTAATAAAGTAGAAGGTGGGTGTTTCTAATAAAGTGTCCAGTGAGCGGAAGTAGTAGGTAGGTGTTTCTAATAAAGTGGCCAGTGAGCGGAAGTAGTAGGTAGGTGTTTCTAATAAAGTGTCCAGTGAGTGGAAGTAGAAGGTAGGTGTTTCTAATAAAGTGCCCAGTGAGTGGAAGTAGAAGGTAGGTGTTTCTAATAAAGTGGCCAGTGAGCGGAAGTAGAAGGTAGGTGTTTCTAATAAAGTGCCCAGTGAGTGGAAGTAGAAGGTAGGTGTTTCTAATAAAGTGGCCAGTGAGTGGAAGTAGAAGGTGGGTGTTTCTAATAAAGTGGCCAGTGAGCGGAAGTAGAAGGTGGGTGTTTCTAATAAAGTGGCCAGTGAGCGGAAGTAGAAGGTGGGTGTTTCTAATAAAGTGGCCAGTGAGTGGAAGTAGAAGGTAGGTGTTTCTAATAAAGTGGCCAGTGAGCGGAAGTAGAAGGTAGGTGTTTCTAATAAAGTGCCCAGTGAGTGGAAGTAGAAGGTAGGTGTTTCTAATAAAGTGGCCAGTGAGTGGAAGTAGAAGGTGGGTGTTTCTAATAAAGTGTCCAGTGAGTGGAAGTAGAAGGTGGGTGTTTCTAATAAAGTGCCCAGTGAGTGGAAGTAGAAGGTAGGTGTTTCTAATAAAGTGGCCAGTGAGTGGAAGTAGAAGGTGGGTGTTTCTAATAAAGTGCCCAGTGAGTGGAAGTAGAAGGTAGGTGTTTCTAATAAAGTGGCCAGTGAGCGGAAGTAGAAGGTAGGTGTTTCTAATAAAGTGTCCAGTGAGTGGAAGTAGAAGGTGGGTGTTTCTAATAAAGTGCCCAGTGAGTGGAAGTAGTAGGTAGGTGTTTCTAATAAAGTGGCCAGTGAGCGGAAGTAGAAGGTAGGTGTTTCTAATAAAGTGTCCAGTGAGTGGAAGTAGAAGGTAGGTGTTTCTAATAAAGTGGCCAGTGAGCGGAAGTAGAAGGTAGGTGTTTCTAATAAAGTGTCCAGTGAGTGGAAGTAGAAGGTAGGTGTTTCTAATAAATTGTCCAGTGAGCGGAAGTAGAAGGTAGGTGTTTCTAATAAAGTGTCCAGTGAGCGGAAGTAGAAGGTAGGTGTTTCTAATAAAGTGTCCAGTGAGCGGAAGTAGAAGGTAGGTGTTTCTAATAAAGTGTCCAGTGAGCGGAAGTAGAAGGTAGGTGTTTCTAATAAAGTGGCCAGTGAGCGGAAGAAGGGCCTCACACTGTAATTTATTCATTTGTGTGCGGTATAAAGCCATTCCTGAGTTGAATTGGGTTTGTTAGAGCAGGTTAGACACTAAACCCAGCACTGCTAGAGCCCGGAGCTCAGGCTCACACAGGCCCTCTGCTAAACTGATGGAGAGGGATTAAAACTGATGGATGGATGGACGGATGGATGAAAGGCATGACAGATGATGATTGAATGAGACAGATGAGAAGTGGAGAGGGAGAGAGAGTGGTGGGCCGGTTGCCATGGCTAATTGAATCGATTCCCTCCCTCCAGTCTGAACAGGATTACAGCCACTTCCTCTCTGAGCTTTTATTGAGAGGCGGCCAGGAGGAGCCGGAATCAATAAAGAAAAAGGGAGAAGGAACAGAACTCTCTCTTTCTCTCTCCTCTTATCCTTCTTTGCTCGCTTTCATTCTCTCTTTTTCCTTCTTCTCTCTCATCCTTCCATCTTTCTTTCTTTTCACCATTAATTACCCATTGGGATTAGGATTTGGCGGCGATGTTTCCAGGGCTCCTGACGATCTCTGCCACATATTGTAGCTGAAATTGTGATGATGGTGATGCAGCAGATACCGTCCACACTTTTAAGATAGGCCCCCTTATGATCATATAAGCAGAGAAAGAGAGAAGTATTAGAAGTGCTAGTGAGAAAATAGGAAACGCAAGAACAGCCGATGAGTGGAAGAGGGATCAGACTGTTTTCATTTGTTTTGTTTTATCAGATGGCTTTTCCAGCTACTCTTTTTCCCTCACTCTATGATTATTTCTGTTATTGAATTATGCATTTAGATCACATTAGTGACACCAGCAATTTCTGGGACTCCACAGTGCCTGATATTCATCTGAATACCCAGCATTTACTGTGGGGTAATTATCAACACAAACATGAATTCATTTTCCCGGTTAACACACCCTGTCCTCGGGAGGCAGTTTCTTAGCAGGCTGGCAGCACCAGCAGAGCCAGAGTGGACCTACTGACCTCACCTGACCTCCATTACACCACTGTTCCATAGTCTGCATCACTGAATTTAACATCTGCCTGTAGAATAATGTGTAATTAGTATGAAGTGGTGATGCAGTATACGGGGAAACTGATAACTGATATTATTCACAGGCATATCTGTCAGATCATCTCTCTGATGACAGTGTTCTAAATTAAACACCAGCCTGATTCTGACATCACCGAGCTCCCCTTATAGGAGGCTTTAATACAAAGAAAGAACGAGAGAGAGAGAGAGAGAGAGAGAGGGAGAGAGAGAGAGAGAGAGAGAGGGAGAGACAGAGAGAGAGAGAGAGAGAGAGGCAGACTGAGAGATAAAAGGAGATAAAGAGAGAGAGAGGCAGACTGAGAGAGAGCAAGAGAGAGAGAGAGAGAGAGGCAGACTAAGAGAGAGAGAGAGAGACAGAGAGGAGAGAGACTGAGAGAGAGAGATAAAGATAGATAGAGAGAGAGAAAGAGAGAGGGAGAGAGAGAGAGAGAGACAGACTGAGAGATAAAGAGAGAGAGAGAAAGGCCGACTGAGAGATAAAGAGAGAGAGAGAGAGAGAGAGAGAGAGAGAGAGGCTGACTGAGAGAGAGAGAGAGAGAGGGAGAGACTGAGAGAGAGATAAAGATAGAGAGAGAGAGAGAGACAGAAATAGGAGAGGCAGACTGAGAGATAGAGAGAGAGAGAGAGAGAGAGAGAAAGACAGAAATAGAGAGGCAGACTGAGAGATAAAGAGAGAGAACACAAGGGAGAGAAAAATAGAGAGATAAAGATAGAGAGACAGAAATACAGAGGTAGAGAGAGGGATTTAGACAGAACAAGAGGTAGAGACAAAGAGAAAGAGAGAAACTAAATGAGAGATAGAGACCAATGGAAGCAGAGGGAGAGAAAGAGAACATAAGATAAAGAGAGAGAGAGAGAGAGAGAGAGAGAGAGAGAGAGAAAGAGAGAGAGACTGAGACAAAATTATAGAATTTGAGAGTGGGAGAAAGAGACCACACGAGTAAGAGAGACAGAATGAGATCAGGATAGATACTGAGACAGAAAGAGAGAGAGAGCATAAGAGAGAGAAAGATAGAAAGGCTGGAGACACAAAAAGAGATTAAGAGACAGCGTGAAAGAAAAAAGCTGAGCAGTATACAGGGAGGGGGAGAAAGGGAATGCCAGAGAAACAGAGAGAGACTGACAGAGAGATAGAGACAGATTAAGAACTAAAGATAGAGAGAGAAGGGGAATGACAGACAGACAGTGAGAGAGGGAGAGAGACAGGTTGTGGAAGAGCTGCTGTTAGGTGATCTTCTGTAGGGTGGTCCGGGTGGTATCTGTTTTTGCTGGGGAGGGATGAGCAGTTTTATCTGAATTATAAATCACATCCGCTCAGCTTTCAAACCGAACCACAGCCTGTCACTACTGCTTACGTCTGACCCCACAAACCCCACCACATCGGCCTGACAGCGGCCTACATACTGATGAGGAAAGCCCCTACCCCGAGACAGAGAGACCCTTGATCTGTTCACCTAGCCATGCTCCTCCCACAAACAGATTTTCTATTTATCTGTGAAGATGGTCAACTATACGTCTCCTTTCTAAACAGAAAGAGAGGAGAACCTCAAGCTCCACACTCGTTTCTCATCTGAGAACATCCACGGCTGCTCCTGTCCGTCCACTGTGAGAAGACACTGCAGTGCTATGGAGGTCTAAAAGGAGGTGTAGCTGTTCAAGAAGCTCCTCACTGAGAAAAAGAGACACACACATCCAATAATGAAGAAACAATGGATGGACTGGCCACCCCAGAGTCCAGAACCTTAACACCACTGAATGCAGTGTGGGGTTATGTGGAAGGTTTGAAGAAGCAGAAAACCAGCCAGACTAGCTTCTAAGCTTGAGCTTCAGAGGTGTGGCTGTAGATTGCTTTGAGAAACTGAAAGTGAGAGACTGAACACTGACAGCGTTGATGTTGTATCTAAACGTTAAGGCTTCCTCTGTGTGAGGGTCTCTTAAACACTGTATATATGTTGTCTGATGTTTTACTTGAAGGGTCATAAATACCTATTTATGTGTAGCTCTCTCTCTCTCTCTCTCTCTCTATCCTTCTCTCTTGTGCTCCCTGTGTCCTGAGCTTTAGCAGGCTCTGGCAACCAATCAGCTGTGCATATGGCGCTATGACATCACTCACCGGTTTACAGGAAACAATCTAGGAGAGACAGATTATCACCTCCAGGGGCATGCTGGGTTACCCTGGGGCCTTCTGTACAGGGCTGAGGAAGACATCAGGCACGGCCAAACAAGCCCAGAGCTAGTGCAGCTCTGTCGCTTTCATCCACATCTGACTGCAGGCTGAGTGTCATTAACAGATATCATTAGCAGTTAAGCATGTGCACCGAGGGCAACCTCAGCATCATCAAATACATTTCACACGTTAGGCGTCACAGTTATTGTTTTCGATTTTTATGGAGCATGCTTCAGCTTCATAATGACCGTTTAAGGCCAATGCAAAATTGTCTATTTGATCAGCTTCACTGCAAATGTGTGAAATCATCCTAAATCTATCATTTATCTTAAATTATATCTGATATCTATTCAGTTGCGATATTATGAGATTAATAAACTTACTTCTGACTCTCACGTTTTTTATTGGCAGATCATTTTGCATGTTTCAGGAAGAACACTTTCTTATTGTTTTACATAAAAATCTAATCTTATTTAATCTAGTATTCTAAACATTGTTTTCATTAGATTAGATTAGATTAGATTAGATTAGATTAGATTCAACTTTATTGTCAGTGTGCAGAGTACAGATACAGAGTCAATGAAATGCAGTTAGCATCTAACCAGAAGTGCAAGTACAGTATTATGTACATAAAGAAATAATATGTATAATATAATATATGCACATAAAGAAATAATAAATATATACATATATAAGCATATCTATATACATATATATGAATGTATAGAGCAGCATTTACAAATTAATGTTTCAACTGTAAGAGTAGTGCAAGTAGACAGTATGTACATAATTAAAATATCATCTGAGGTAGAGATAATATGAGAACAGTATGTAAACATGACTATACAGTTCGTAAACATGAGTATATGGTGGCTTGGTGATGAATAAAGTACATTTGTGTATTAATAAAGTGTATTTGATACATTGACTTAATGGTACAAAATTATTAATATATAAATGAATATAAGCAACTTTTTAATAGCTTTTAATTTAATGATCTAATTAATTTGAAATATTAAGCCTTTTGATGGTAGGAGCATATAGTTTTATATGCAAATGGTCTTTTTTTTTTTTATTAAAGCATGAAGACTTTACCAAATAAAACATAACTCCTGATCTATCAGATCTGACAAACTACAGTTATCATTCAAGCCCATAAAAAGAGAAAATTAGATATTACCTCAAACTGTTAAACCCTGCATAATGATGTCCATTGCATTATGACTATACACACTAGAGCCTGGGGCCTCTTTTATGCAGTGTTAGGAAACATTTACGGCGTTTAGCTGACGCTCTTATCCAGAGCGACTTACAGGGGTAATCATATTACAGGTGGGCCAGTGTAGTGTTAGGAGTCTTGCCCAAGGACTCTTATTGGTGTAGCACAGCATGGTCACCCAGACCGGGATTCAAACCCCTGTGGTCCTGACAATACATAATCGACAAGTATGTAATTTACCTAAAACTGAAAGTAACTCTCGACTCTTAAAGGTTCAAAATCTGGCAGGTTTTTGTGTTTTAGGCCAAAGCAAGAGATCCTAATACATACCAGGCACATATCCCACCAATGAAATATTTAAATGGGGTCATAAGTGGCAGCTATAATTACAGCCTTCACCCCTAGGTCCTGCAGCAGTGGAGAAAGTGCATTAGAGGTAAAGATACAGGAGGCGCCTCTCTTTACTGATTAAGTGGTGTTTGCTCTGCTGTGGATTTCCTGCTGCGTCCAATCACACGGTCCTGCTTTTCTACACCTGATTGACAGCTGTGCCCCACCCCCTTTCTTCCTGTACCTGTCGAGATTTTGATTAACATCCACACAGCTCTTTCTCTCTGTCATTCTGTACTGTCTGTTAGCGGTGTAACGGGAGGTTTGAATCTCAGTTGACTCCTGTAGCGCACGACCCAAGTTTCTGGGTCAGTGATTGGCTGATTGAATAGCGCCTCCTCTCAGCAGGCCCCAGTAAATCCTCCCGAAGCTCATTTCCGAACTTTGCGGGCAGCCGTGACTCCTCCCACGCACTGCACAGGTTGCTGGGCGGGTTGCCGGGGTGCTTACAAGGGCCTTAGCCAGCAGGGCTGTAGCCGCTATGGGCTGTTACTGTGGGATAGAGGGCCAAGGCTTATAGGGGACTTGCAGAGAGACAGAGAGAGACAGACAGGAAGAGAAAGAGAGAGGACACCCATTTGTCCCAGTCAGTGTCTACAATATCCACATCCACTCCCACAATACAGTCAGTTCTGCTTACAATGCAGACGGCCCACACCCACAATGCAGACGGCCCACACCCACAATGCAGACGGCCCACACCCACAATGCAGACGGCCCCACCCACAATGCAGAAGGCCCCCCCAATAATGTGATAGAAATGGAATTCATATTCATAGATGCGCTTAGACATGTGTGAATCACAGCCTCTCACTGATGTAATCTTTAATCAGGATTTAGAGAGCTGTGATCAGAGTGACATCTTACCTTCACGTCTCATTACACTAATATCTCTGCTAGCAAATCCTCACTGACACACGCAGACACAATGCATGGCTTGTTAGGGATGTCGTTTTTGTTAAGTGCTGTAGAAAGGCTTCCTTAAAAAGACTCTTTACTCAGCTGTCAGTCAGTTCTGTTCCGACCGAGGACATGCTTTGCTTTGCTTTCGGCAAATCAACTTCAAACAGGCAGCAGAACAAGAAAGCAGAGGGAGCTGAAGCATGAAACACATCTTTGTGATCAGTGTCCATAAAATTATGTGCAGCTCATCCGCAGTGTGGATCTTTAGCAGATCAATAGGGCGTTCTTTTAGAACAGTGGGAAATATGTAACGGATTCAAGCAAAACAGCCAGACCACAACACGATACCTCGTTATACATTCGACCTGATGAAAAACTGTAGAACAGACTCAGTTTGAGTCAAAACACTTAAGTTTACCACACCTTTTTTAATTTTTGTGTTGGGGTGGGCTGCATGGCATATACCTGGAATTGTTTTTATGATGCACAGGAATGCAGACACAAAAAAAATATCATTATTGAATATAATGCAGGTCAGTTTTGAATTCTGTCTCATTGTTGATTCCCCAAAGCATTTGTAACGAATTGGCAAACATATTGCAGTATATTGAAATATGTAACAACATAACAGCAGTGGTAAAGTCATCCGTATTGTGCAGCCCTACTGTCTGTATGTGTGCACTGTTTAAAATTTATGGTAGAGCAGTGTAGGTCTTGTCTACTAAATGATGGAGCAGACGCTTTGAGTTGCCTCAGGCAGTCCTACAGGCAACCTGCGCACGCACGCGCACCTACACCTGCCTTGCTTTGTCAGGGCATACTCACGTATCATCACTGTCATATTAAGGCCATTTTTTCCCACCCGGAGTTCAGAATCAATTAAAAGCTACAGAAAAAACAGAACAACCACCCGGAAGACCTCCCTCACAAAAGAGTCTTACACACTTCACATGTGCAATATAGGGGGCTTTTCTCAAAGGCCTGGTAGACCACCAGCATTGCGCTCCATCAGATAAACAGCACTTAAGGCTTTTAACCCCGAGAGAGGGGAGAACATCAAGCTCCACTCTCCTGCTTCAGATCTGAGAACGTCCACAGGTGTTTCTGCCTGTCCTTCTTCCACTGTGAGAAGGCAGCTTAATGCTATGGAGGTCTGAAAGGAGGTGTAGCTGTTCAAGAAGCTCCTCACTGAGAAAAGGCGACCCACACATCCAACAAAGAAGCTGCCGGTGTTCTCAGAACAATAGACTGACCTTTGAGGGTGTGACTGTAATGACTTGATGATGTATTACTGTATGCATGTATAACTTCCAGTCAGAGTGAAGTCTTGTCCTGACAGAACAGGACCCATATAAACACACACAGAGCTCTGCATAACTCTTGCTCTGTGTGTGTGTGTGTCTGTGTGTGTGTGTCTGTGTGTGTGTGTGTGTGTGTGCGCGTTATCTGTTCCTTCAAGACGCTGTTTGTTCTTGTAATCTCGAACCCTTATCTCTGCTCTCTCCTGTGCATTTATCAGCATGAGCATGCATGTGGTTACTTGATAGTAATCACTCGGATGGGAAAGAGGTCAATGTTTGTTTTCTTTTTTCCACAGATTAGAAAGCTAAAAAATAATCCAGCAGTGTTATAAATTGGGTAAGAATTTGTTTACCAGGGTCTTGTTTCGCCTCTTCAATTCCTGGTTGTCCATGAGTTTTTTCATCCGTGCATTCCCACAAAGCATTAGTACCATATTAGCCTCTTTGCTGTGTGATTTTATGTAGATCAGGTTGTTAAAATTGGGGAAAGAATTCATTCTAAACTATTTTTCCAGTGTTGATGTTACATTTGGAGATTTCAGTACCTGCATGTACAGGGCTGGTCTAGTATGCCAACAGTGCATGAGCGGCATTTTAGAGGAAAGCTTGCAAGAAGTGTGTAATTGGTTCTTAGGTAGCTTTTCTGAGGGTGTGAAAGATGGCATGGACCATGCTCCGGACCAAAGGAGGTGGTCCCAAACTGAACCATTGCCTGCAGTGTGAAAGCGGGCTATTGAGACAGCCTATCATCAGCCATTGTACAGTAGAGGAAAAGTAAAGGGAATAGAAGTGAAAGATGAGCCACGGTAATAGAGGAGAGGAGGAGCCAAAGCAAACTGACAGCATGCCAGCATCAGACACACGCCCCTCAACAAACCAGTCAATGCCAAGAATAAGGAGACACAGTCCACATAGGTGATGAGGACAGAATGTGGGTATATCATGCTCCTCAGTTCTTCGGTGCACTCCCTAAACTGCAGTGTGAAATCAGAACTAACCAGATCAAACATACACTGTAACAATATGAACCAAAACAACCGCTGGAATGAGGATGACATCATCTGGTAAAATATTATATAATATCGGCTGGAGAAATACCGTGTATTGCGATACAAGATCCCCTGGCCGTATCACCCAGTACTGTTTAAGGCCATGATCTAGAGCCAGCCTAGAGAAGCCCAGCTATTGGAACAATGGATGTCCTGATAAATCACACAATCAGAGAGAGAGAGGTCGAGAGAGATAAAGGGGGAGGGAGAGAGAGAGAGTGAGGGAAAAGGATAAGATGGAAGTCGATGTTGTGATTTGGTGATTTATTTGCCGGGGGTGCTGCGTTTCAGACTCA
>JAMWET010000732.1:222500-245000 GCA_024036415.1 Prochilodus magdalenae
TAAGAAACAACAGATGAGAGTAAATGTCATTGAGTTACATTCACATATGTGTCCGTCGCTCCTTTCAGTGTCTTTGATTACACAGCTTTCGAGCCTTTCCTTTTAAATGGAGAGCAGATAATCTTGATTAATTGCTTAGAACATTGCTGTATTTACATTTAAGCTGGTCACTATTGCAGTGAAGCGCTGCGGGGTTGATTGTAGAAGACCCGAGGGAACAGACCTGTGTTGATCTAGCGTCTGTGTATAGTGGATTTTCTCCTCAGTGGCATTTAACCAGTTCATTTAACAAGCCTCCCATTAGTCAGCGATTTAAGCAGCAGAGACACAAGACCTGTTTTAAATAGGAATTATTAACAGGCAGGTTCAGCAGAAGGAGGACTGGGGAAACGGTCCGCTCGCGTAGCATGTGCACAAGTAATTTTATTGTATATATTAACTTTAGGGCTTTCGCTACACCACACATACTTACCTACTTACTTACACAAGTGGGATGTGGATTGAAAGACTACTGTCCATAGCAATACAGTGTAAGGTTGGTATTCAGTTGGAAATCTAAGGCTACTGCTTCAGCAAATGCTGGAAGTCAATAGTCACCCAAATCTTTTCTGTGAATGCATCCCTCAGACTTCTCTCAGTCCCTTTAAACCGTAGCAGGGTCTTCATTAAGGTCTCTAAGACTCATCAGTGTGCTCTAGGACACCGTATGTCTGTCAGCTATTAATTTCACCATGTAGCAGTGTTGGGCTGAATTCTGACTCTACTACAGAATCCAGTTCTCCTTATCATGAACTCATGTCATGTAGGCATATTAACCCCCTAGTTTTGTCCAGTCTTTGGTTTGTATATCGACATTTTGTTCATTTTTATAGCTCAGAAACTTAAAAGCATATCGACGTGTTTGCACAGTCTTGATGTGGTTTACGTGACACAAAAGATTTGGGTGACTATTGATGTCTGTTTGTGAGAAACAGCACAATTTGATTTAACGACATCTAAAGACCAAAGTTACCACAGTCTGTTAAAACTACAGGGGTTGGACAATGAAACTGAAACACCTGTCATTTTAGTGTGGGAGGTCTCATGGCTAAATTGGACCAGCCTGGTGGCCAATCTTCATTAACTGCACACTGCACCAGTAAGAGCAGAGTGTGAAGGTTCAGTTAGCAGGTAAGAGCACAGTTCTGCTCAAAATACTGCAATGCACACAACATTATGGGTGACATACCAGAGTTCAAAAGAGGACAAACTGTTGGTGCACGTCTTGCTGGCGCATCTGTGACCAAGACAGCAAGTCTTTGTGATGTATCAAGAGCCACGGTATCCAGGGTAATGTCAGCGTACCACCAAGAAGGACGAACCTCCACCAGCATCACGTAGTGACCTGGCCACTATCCTGCAAGAAGAATGGCTTAAACTCCCTCTGACCACTGTGCAGGACGCAGTATATGTCATTCCCAAGACGAACTGACGCTGTATTGGCTGCAAAAGGAGGCCCTACACCATACTAATAAATGATTGTGGTCTAAAACCAGGTGCTTCAGTTTCATTGTTCAACCCCTGTACTTATCTGGCAGTAACCCTGTAACACTGCTGTTCTTTAGACTGACCACAAATGAACAGTCACACGGAAGAGTCTGAAGACCCAAATCACACGGTTTAGGTTTTTTTAGATGACAGACAGGTAGGAAACTAAAGTATGACATTTTTACTGCACCATTGCTTTTGATTGGCCCAAAAGATGCTCATACACACACTTCAGTAAAGCGGGTTTGAGTAGAGTACAACTGCTAATATAGCCCACAATGCACATCTGCCTATACACACATATACACCTCTGTGTTTGTACACGCCTGAACAGTGCCTCACGTGCACACACACACACACACACAAATAGAGTTCTGCAAATTGGCTTCTATCAGTGGTAACATCGTCTCAGAGAAAACACACACACCACACGGTACTCTGTCTGACCTTGCACGCGCGAGAGTGTGTGTGCGCGAGCGCGCGTACGCGTGTTTCTCAGAATCAGTTCCTGTTGTTTATCTGTGTCTCGCCACCGCCAGTGTGTGTATTGAGTTCAGGCCGATGTGGTTTAGTCTTTACACACACCTGCTGTTAACCCCCACCTTACACTCACATACAGACACAACATCCTACGTAACAAGACGGTGGGGTCTTCTCATTGTATGTATAATGCCTGCCGTGTAAAACCCGGTCCCTCCTAACTTTTCACCAGCTCCTTTCTTTCAATCCGTTCATCACGGAGGATGTTGTGTCTGTGTGTGAGTATCAACATCAGCGTTTATAGTGGAACTTTATATCGGGAGGTGTCTGTCCCAAACCCTGACCCGTAAATCTTCATTTCATTTCAGATACTTTTTTTTTTTTTCAGTTTTATTTTTTAAAATTTTTTCATTTTTTTATTTGTGCTGAAGGGTTTAGATTTAATATGATTTAATATTAAATAAAACAAAAAAATAAGATGTTTTAATTGAAAAAGTGCTGTCCTACGTTTTTCACCGCACTACCAAATCACGTTTTAGTCTGTAGGCGGTAACTTATTTTAGCCACACCGCTGCTTTTCAGAATAGGAAGCCAGGGTACATCTCTGTGCCTCATGGCCGCATGGTGAGCAAATAGATCCCATTGTTTCAAAGTAAATGTGTTCCAAAGTCTGATCATCATTGTGGAACATGAAAAGCGTTTTTTCTCTCCGTACAGAACAGAAGTCAAATATGAGTAACATTAACTGCATGACTTATTGTGTATTTGCCTGTGCAGGTACGCAGGTGCTTTTAAGTAGTATAGCCAAACAAGGGCAGTAACCGGAGCCAAAACTCACACATGAAGATACAAAGCCGTGTTCTCACCGTGACACAGATAAAAATGAAACGGCCATTTCACACTCACTGCTAAAGCCACACTGTGTTGTGTAATAGTCAGTGTGGTTATATAGATGAGACCGCAGTGAGTATTTCTCAGCTGCACTGATGTTCAGCAGATATTCCGGATCCTGCAACTTTAAGAGTCAGCACCACTACAGCCATGAGAAAGTACATGTGTAAACACTGCACACTGTGAGCGCGCTCTAACACCTGTAGCCCCTTTAGAAGTAGCAGGAAAAGTATGAAAGTGATGCACAATATGAAGGAGTGTTATTTTTCCACTGCACATTTAATGGGAATTTTCTGTTTTAGTTTAACTTTGATTTCAGCCTGACTGAGAGACAGATGGGTCCATCATAATAACAAAATATATACAGGGGTTGGACAATGAAACTAAAGCACCTGGTTTTAGACCACAATCATTTATTAGTATGGTGTAGGGCCTCCTTTTGCGGCCAATACAGCGTCAGTTGGTCTTGGGAATGACATATACTGCGTCCTGCACAGTGGTCAGAGGGAGTTTAAGCCATTCTTCTTGCAGGATAGTGGCCAGGTCACTACGTGATGCTGGTGGAGGTTCGTCCTTCTTGGTGGTATGCTGACATTACCCTGGATACAGTGGCTCTTGATACATCACAAAGACTTGCTGTCTTGGTCACAGATGCGCCAGCAAGACGTGCACCAACCATCTGTCCTCTTTTGAACTCTGGTATGTCACCCATAATGTTGTGTGCATTGCAGTATTTTGAGCAGAACTGTGCTCTTACCTGCTAACTGAACCTTCACACTCTGCTCTTACTGGTGCAATGTGCAGTTAATGAAGATTGGCCACCAGGCTGGTCCAATTTAGCCATGAGACCTCCCACACTAAAATGACAGGTGTTTCAGTTTCATTGTCCAACCCCTGTATATATATATATATATATTTATATTTATATATGTGTATATATATATATATATATAGGGTATATATAAGTAAATTATATATATATATATATATATACAGTGGGGAAAATAAGTATTTAGTCAGTCACCAATTGTGCAAGTTGTCCCACTTAAAAAGATGAGAGAGGCCTGTAATTGACATCATAGGTAGACCTCAACTATGAGAGACAAAATGTGGAAAAAAATTGAGAAAGTCATTTTGTCTGATTTTTAAAGAATTTATTTGCAAATAATGGTGGAAAATAAGTATTTGGTCAATAACAAACAAGCAAGATTTCTGGCTGTCACAGACCTGTAACTTCTTTTTTAAGAGGCTCCTCTTTCCCCCACTCATTACCTGTATTAATGGCACCTGTTTGAAGTCGTTAACAGTATAAAAGACACCTGCCTACAACCTCAAACACTCACACTCCAAACTCCACTATGGTGAAGACGAAAGAGCTGTCGGAGGACACCAGAAACCGAATTGTAGACCTGCACCAGTCTGGGAAGACTGAATCTGCAATAGGCAAGCAGCTTGATGTGAAGAAATCTACTGTGGGAGCAATAATCAGAAAATGGAAGACCTACAAGACCACTACTAATCTCCCTCGATCTGGGGCTCCACGCAAGATCTCAGCCCGTGGGGTCAAAATGATCACAAGAACGGTAAGGAAAAATCCCAGACCCACAAGGGGGGATCTAGTGAATGACCTGCAGGAAGCTGGGACCAACGTTACAAAGGCTACCATCAGCAACACACTACGACGCCAGGGACTCAGATCTTGCAGTGCCAGACGTGTCCCCCTGCTTAAGCCAGTCCATATCCAGGCACGTCTGAAGTTTGCTAGAGAGCATTTGGATGTTCCAGAAGAGTATTGGGAGAATGTCATATGGTCAGATGAAACCAAAGTAGAACTATTTGTAAAAAAACACAACTCGTCGTGTTTGGAGGAAAGTGAATGCGGAGTTGCATCCAAAGAACACCATACCAACTGTGAAGCATGGGGGTGGCAACATCATGCTTTGGGGCTGTTTCTCTGCAAAAGGAACAGGACGACTGGTCCGTGTACATGAAAGAATGAATGGGGCCATGTATTGTGAGATTTTGGGTGCAAACCTCCTTCCATCAGCAAGGGCAATGAAGATGAAACGTGGCTGGGTCTTTCAGCATGACAATGATCCCAAGCACACTGCCAGGGCAACAAAGGAGTGGCTTCGTAAGAAACATTTCAAAGTCCTGGAGTGGCCTAGCCAGTCTCCCGATCTCAACCCCATCGAAAACCTTTGGAGGGAGTTGAAAGTCCGTGTTGCCCGCCGACAGCCCCAAAACATCACTGCTCTAGAGGAGATCTGCATGGAGGAATGGGCCAACATACCAGCAACAGTGTGTGCCAACCTTGTGAAGACTTACAGAAAACGTTTGACCTCTGTCATTGCCAACAAAGGATATACAACAAAGTATTGAGATGAACTTTTGTTATTGACCAAATACTTATTTTCCACCATTATTTGCAAATAAATTCTTTAAAAATCAGACAAAATGACTTTCTCAATTTTTTTCCACATTTTGTCTCTCATAGTTGAGGTCTACCTATGATGTCAATTACAGGCCTCTCTCATCTTTTTAAGTGGGACAACTTGCACAATTGGTGACTGACTAAATACTTATTTTCCCCACTGTATATATATTTTTTTTTTTTTTTTTTTTTTTTTTTTTTTTTTTTCTTTTCCCCAAAAGTATTCACTTACCCATTCAGATCATTGAAATCAGGTGTTAGTCAATCTCCATGGCCACAGATATATAAAACCAAGCACCTAGGCATACAGACTGCTTCTACAGACATTGGTGAGAGAAGGGTCACTCTCAGGAGCTCAGTGAATTCCAGTGTGCTATGTTAACAGGATGCCACCTGTGCAACAAGCAACTTTGTTTGGGGACTGCATGACATCACTGTCCAAAGAAAAGCATGTATCTCCAAAAAGGCAGATTCACAGGAGAGGCCAAAAACCTCATTTAGGTTTAGTGTAAGTCAATGGAACCAGAGTTTTTATCAAGCAGCTTTGGGTTTTTGTTGGTCCTTTCGTCATGAAATTTCACAGTGTAAACAGCAGCTGCTGGGATTAAAGGATAAATGCATTTTTTTAAAAATCACACAAAAAAAAAAAGTTTTTCATTGGAGAGCAGCGATATATATTATACATTTGATTTGCCTTGTAGCTTCATTGGAGAATTGAAGATGCTAACATAAGGCACATGGACTTCATTTGGGGTCGAGGTGGGGTAACTGTAACTGTACATTCTTCAAAGTATCATCACCTTAGCATCAGTTTAGCTCTGTATATTCAGATCTGTATATGATGTATAACTCGCTCTCTAACACATTTTCCAGCTCGATGGTAATTTGCTGTTTGTCTGGTAGTTAAAGTGAGCGAACTGAAATATTGAGCTGCTCTCTGAACTGAGTTTCTTTGATCTCTCCGCGCACACACACACACCCATCTGTTCTCTCTCACTCTTTTATAAAATGACTTTTTAACAATTTGGACCCATTTTTTAAACTTTCTGTTACACATTTATGCTCAGAGCCGCCACAGTCTTTGATCTTCGTGCCTAAGCAGGTTGCATGTGTTGTATTAGTTGATTAGAGGAGGCAATTAAGGGTTGTGCATTTGGCCCAAGCTCACCCAGCCTACTCTCTATCTGTCTCACTCAGTCTGTATCTCCAGCTACTTTTCACTCCACTCACTGGCCACTTTATTAGAAACACCTACCTTGTGCTTCCACTGACTGGCCACTTTATTAGAAACACCTACCTTGTGCTTCCACTCACTGGCCACTATATTAGAAACACCTACCTTGTTCTTCCACTCACTGGCCACTTTATTAGAAACACCAACCTTGTGCTTCCACTCACTGGCCACTATATTAGAAACACCTACCTTGTGCTTCCACTCACTGGCCACTTTATTAGAAACACCACCTACTCCTTGTGCTCTTCACTGAACTGGCCACTTTTATTAGAAACACTCTACCTTGTGCTTCCACTCACTGGGCCCACTATATTAGAAACACCTACCTTGTTCTATCTGTCCACTCACTGGGCCAACTTTTTTAGAAACACCAACCTTGTGCTTCCACTCACTGGCCACTTTATTAGAAACACCTACCTTGTGCTTCCACTCACTGGCCACTTTATTAGAAACACCAACCTTGTGCTTCCACTCACTGGCCACTTTTTAAGAAACACCTACCTTGTGCTTCCACTCACTGGCCACTTTATTAGAAACACTCACCTTGTGCTTCCACTCACTGGCCACTATATTAGAAACACCTACCTTGTTCTTCCACTCACTGGCCACTTTATTAGAAACACTGACGTTGTGCTTCCACTCACTGGCCACTATATTAGAAACACCTACCTTGTGCTTCCACTCACTGGCCACTTTATTAGAAACACCAACCTTGTGCTTCCACTCACTGGCCACTATATTAGAAACACCTACCTTGTTCTTCCACTCACTGGCCACTTTTTAAGAAACACCTACCTTGTGCTTCCACTCACTGGCCACTATATTAGAAACACCAACCTTGTTCTTCCACTCACTGGCCACTTTTTAAGAAACACCTACCTTGTACTTCCACTCACTGGCCACTTTATGAGAAACACCAACCTTGTGCTTCCACTCACTGGCCACTATATTAGAAACACCTACCTTGTGCTTCCACTCACTGGCCACTTTATTAGAAACACCTACCTTGTGCTTCCACTCACTGGCCACTTTATTAGAAACACCTACCTTGTGCTTCCACTCACTGGCCACTTTATTAGAGACACGTAGTGCTTCCACTCGCTGGCCATTTTACAGCTTACAGTTATAAACTGTAGGTTATCTGTTGCTGTGCAGTTCATCAGCCATCATCCGTCAGTGTCTGACCACAGGACAGCTGTTGTCAAACTAGTATTTGTTTGTTGGGCCAAACGTGGTAGTAAACTCTACACCAACAAACAAGCTAGTCTGTAAATCAACAGGGTGGAGCCGTAGCAGAGGGGCTTTCTCAGCCTCGCTTGTTTTGCTGTATAGTACTGTAGGTTATGTGGTTTCTGCGGTTTTCCTGGTTGCTGATTTTGCCTTTTTGATTTTTTTTTGTGTGTTAGCATGTGTTTGCTTTGGGTGGGTGTTTGTGTGCCTGTTCGGTGGGTGGGGACCGCTGTGCTCCTCTCGGGAAGTAATTAAGGTGTACGTATGTGTTTGTGTGTAAGCGCCATGTGCATGTGACGTGAGTGTGAAGCGTTCAGCCCAGGAGGCACCCGGTAAACAGCCCACTCCAGCCAGACCACATGGGTGTTTGTGTTGCATCAGCGTATCTGTTCACATGTATCTCGGCGAGAGGCTCCGTGTTCGCTCACGAAGGCGCAAAAGGCTTGGTTTGTGCGCGTGTGAAAGTGAGCCATCTGCACTGCACACATAAACATGATCTGTGAGGACTGATTAGCCTCGGAGCTCCAGCGTAGAACCACAGAAGCAAACTTCAGACATAAATGGCTGGTTGAACACATTTGCGGTGGTTGAAGGGGAAACTGGGTAAATTAGAATTTCTTGCTGCTCAACTATCACTCTAACCTCTCTCCCTCTCTCTCCCTCTCTCTCTCTTGGTTTCTGCTGGTGGTAGCAGTACTAGCTGGGGGTTTTTGTTGGCTGGAGCGGTTCTCTGCAGCCCCTGCTGGCCTGAAAGCCCTCTAATCCCTGTGCTCTGTGAAGTGTGAAGCTCTTTGATGCCAGGGCGGGTGCCAGGGGGTCTCGCCCTGTTGACAAACAATGAGAGAGCGAGGGAGTGCGGGAGAAAGAGAGAGAGAGCAGGATTTTTGCCCTACAGGGGGGGTGGATTCAGCAGTTCATTTGTGGCATAGAAAATACGGCCAGTGTCACCGACCAAAACACGCTGGCAGAAGGGTGAGCTTTACTGGAGGATTTCTTCTGGAATCCTCACGGCAGCAATTAGCCCACTGGCACGGAAATATGCGCATGTGGACAATTGGGCACATATGCTCATTGTGGCTGTAGAATATGGTTGAAAATTTATTTGCTTTTATTGAAATGAACAAATATTCAAGTAACATTTAAAATAAAATCTATTGTTTAAGCCAAAACTTCACCATGGCAGGATAACATGCCTCAATCTTTAGCATTACCATTAGAGTTAACCTCGTTACTGTTAAATGTATGGGTTAAATGAAAGCAGTATGGCGTATTCATGCACAGTTCATGCTACCAAGATTGACTTTGGTCAGCATTCATGCTGAGCGATGGGTAGAGGGGCCATCCAGCTATGATTTCTTAGATTCTTCCAAGGCCGTTCCAGGTCACGAGGATGTTTGCTTTCGTCCACCAGAAGGTTTCACCCCAGGGGCTGTAAGAACGAATCAATAAACATGAGAAACTCAGTCGTATGTTTTGTAATCCTATGTTGAATCTCAAATACACAGTATGGATTTTAAATAATAGTTTAAGGCGCCATTAGACTCTTCAGCTCCAACGTAAACAAGCAGCCAAGCACAGTTATATGCACAGGCATTAGCTTAGCATTATGTACTATAAGAAATCCCATAGGGGTGCTAGCAGAAATCAGAATTAATAAAAAGACGTTTGGTGCCTCAGATCTATTCAGCACAGGAAGTGGTGGAATTCCCTTTGTAGAAAACGTATGTGCTGTGATTGATCAGCCGGTTTATTGTTAACAGCATGTTTCTTACGGTGTAGAGTATTAAAGAATAACTCCGGTTGAAAAGCCCTGATGATTTCCCGACCGAGAAGGACCAAGTTGAGGTTTGTGCTGGTTATATAAAATACTGCTTGGACCTGGACGTAATTCTGATGATCAGGGAGCGACACAGAGAGACAAAAGCCGAGAGAAAAGAGGAGACAGAACGGCGTGTTACAGTTTGTGGAGTTTTTTTTTCTGTTAGTTGAAAATACACACTGATCAGAGAGATTTCCTCTCGCTCCTTCATGTAGCATAGATCAGAAAGGCTTTTTTTCTCCCCGCTCTGCATCTGGACCAGCCACGCTGCTTTGAAATGTTCCCCCCTCTCTCTAGAGCAAATAAAATCAGTCTGCTGTCAGTCTGCTCATAAAACACACACACGTACACACTGCGCTGTCTGCCCGCCCCTTCTGCCCTGGAATTTGCTTGTCGGGGAACATCAAAGGCTGGTGGCTCTGCTGTCACCAAGGGGCAGGAGAGTGTGTGTGTGTGGAGGCCTACTGCTGGCTGTGTGTGTGTGTGTGGGCTGGACAGCTGTGTGACAGCCCCTGCTCTGTCTGACCCATTTAGACCACCTCCAATTAGGCAGTGACAGCACAGCGTAGATCAGAGCCTTTTCATCAACCTCAGAGACCCTCCGCACACCCCCCGATCGGGATACGCACCGCATCTACCATCTGCGCTAACCTGCTTACTGCCACCACAATCAGCCATGAACAAACTCACAAACTAGTCGCTCTGTAAAGTGGTTCTATCCAATAAAGCCAGACCAAGCCTCTCACTCTGCCATTTCAGTAGGCCCGTTCAGTGAACTGATTAATTAGTCAAATTATATTAACGCTGCATGTCCACTCGCATATCGCCTGGTCTTCACTTCATCAGTTTCTCTGAGAGCAGAGAGCAGAAAGCAACTGCTCTCACTCTGCTGTGTAAATGTATGACAGTGTAACATCCAGTAACGTATCTGGTTTACACAGGCCTATTCAGGGAGTTTACTGCCCTCTGGCAGCTGAGCTCTGGGATAGGCTCCGGCATACCCCATGACCCAGAAGCATCTTAGAAGATGGATGGATGGATGGATGGATGGATGGAGGGATGGATGGAGGGATGGATGGGTGTGGATGGATGGATGGATGAATGGAGGTGGATGGATGGATGGATGTGGATGGATGGATGGATGGATATGTGGATGGATATGAATGGATGGATGGATAGATATGTGGATGGATATGAATGGATGGATGGATAGATGGATGGATGGATGGATGGATGTGGATGGATGGATGTGGATGGATGGATGGATATGTGGATGGATGGATGTGGATGGATGGATGGATGGATATGTGGATGGATATGGATGGATGGATGGATGGATAGATGGATGGATGTGGATGGATGGATATGTGGATGGATGGATGGATGGATGGACATGTGGATGGATATGAATGGATGGGTGGATGGATGGATATGAATGGATGGGTGGATGGATGAATGGAAGATGTTCATACAAAAAAAGGCAATTTAATTATGCAGTGCTCTTAGCTAACTTGCTAAGCTAGCTAGCCAGCTAGCATTTTTATAAGATTGAGTAAGCAAATGTTCTAGTTTGACAGCACAGTGTAGATCAGAGCCTGATGTCCACTGTGTGTGGAACACATTGAGCTGTCAACATGTGCTCTATAAATAAACATTATTATTATTATTATTATTATTATTATTATTATTATTAGTTTGTGTGGACGCATTCTGTATTGTCTTCTTACATATCGGATCGAGTAGTGCCTCAGATCTGATAAATACAGTTCCTTCATTTCCATGTAGAAACTCTCATCAGTGGACGGAGAGAGACCCAGCACAGCAAGAAAACAAGCAAACCGATGTAATAGATTAATTCACTAAACTGATTCAATAGACTGATTCAGCGAAGTGCTTCATTAAACCAGCAGAGTGGTTCAGCAGGCCAAACGGATTTAGTCTATCAAGCAATCAACAAACGAGTCAAAGCAAATTCCCTAAACCTGTTTCTGAGTCCTTTAGGTTTCTGTTATAGTGGCTATTCTTTAGAGCTTAACTGGGTCTAACAGGGGAAATGGAGTTGTTGTCTGTGCTGTTTAGAGGGTCTTGTGTAGCGGGTCCATGTACTACAGCTGCGATCAGTGTCGGCTGCTTTGTTCATGATGAGTTCTTTTAAATATTTATTGTTTACTGTTTACAGAGGGAATATCACAACACTGTGTGGTGTTTGTGGTTTGATTACCTGGCTTAGTGGGTTGGGATCAGTTCAGAGAGCTTCAGTATTATAATGCAGTAGTAAAATATGATACACCGGTGTTCAGTACATCATTACATTTATTAATATTAACTTTAGCAAAACACTAAACTCCTCCACCAATAGTCAGCAACGTAATTCCTTCTTGTGTTGGGCCACCACAAGTGGCACTGCACTGGACGGATGGACCAACCCCTCTTCCGAAAGGTGTCCCTTACTTGGTAGTCTGATGATGATGGATGAGACCACTCCCAACAGTGTAGAGCTGATTCATCATAGGATAAACAGACTACAGTCCTGCTATATATAATTTCATATGTAGCTGGTCCGATCCACCTGACCAGTTGGTCTGATGTGGCTGGTCTGATCAGTCTTGGGCAGTCTTTGAGGCTGAAGCTACAGACATCCAGTTCCCAATATCCTCTGTCATAAAACATAGCTATGAAACTACATCGCTTGATGGAGTAGCAGTTAATTGAGATTACCTGACATCATTTCGAATGGCTGTTTTTGTCTCCCTTCGTCCTGCGCTGTGTTCTGTGCTCCAGAATAACCTATCCCACTTTTGAAAGGGCTTAATAATGAGCTGATGAGTTGAATTAGGTGTGTTAGAGAAGAAGAACAGGAGTGCATTTGGAGCAGGAGACACTGGCTCGAAGCGTGTGCGCCTCCGACTGAATTAGCTGTGTGGTCGTTTGAGGCAGCGTTAATAGATGCTAAAATGTGTGCGGGCCTGTTAAAACGACACATCAGAAATATTACAGCTTCCTCTCGCTCTTCTCTCCAATCACTAGCTCAAGGGCACCCTGACATTTGCTGACTGCATCGTTCGCACCGGTTTAATTTTAAGACTTTTTTTTTAAAACGCTTTTGCATAAAAATGTCATTTTTGAGGAGGTTGCAAGTCATTTGTGGCAGTTGATTTATCACTGCTAAATGAAGTGCTTTCCCCTGCGCCTCCGCCCCTGCTGCTCCTTTCTGGGCCCGAGCTAAGCAGCCGTGAAATTGCCTGAATAATGTCGTTTAAATCCAATCTTACCGCGGCCCTTCACCTCCGCTGTTTAACGCTGTCTCTGCTGGGTGTGTTGGGAGAGTGGCTGTGGGCGAGTGTGTGCGAGTGTTTCCCTGTCCATATTACCTTTGCTGACCACTCAGATTCAGTAGAATAGTTTTCTGGCCACATTTGGGTTATTTTTTCTCAGTTTTTCCATCAGAAGTCTCTTCTCTATTGGAAAATCCAGTAGAAATTTACCCACTGTTTAGTTTGGACTAAAAGGACTAAAATGCAGTAATGTAAAATACAACCCTTTAGTAGTCTAGAATTTAGTCCTCCATGCAGTTGTCTAGAATGTAGCCTTTTGTACAGTAGTCTAGAAAACAGACCTTCATTCAGGCATCTGTAGAATACAGCCCTATATGGAGTAGTCTAGACTAAAGTAGTCAAGAACGCAATCTATTTTGGAGTTTACAAGAATACAGTCCTTTATGTAGTAATCTAGAATCCTGTTATGTATGGCATAATCTAGAACATAGTCCTTTATGTGGCAGTCTGGAGTAAAGTCTTTTAATCAGTATTTAAAAAATGTTTTTTATGGAGTAATCTATGTTATAGTTCACAGTTCTTGATGGACTAGTCTAAAATACAGCCACTTATGGACTAGTGTAGAATACCGCCGCTTATGGACTAGTCTAGAATACAGCCCCTTATGGACTAGTATAGTATACAGCCCCTCGTGGACTAGTCTAGTTTACAGCCCCTGATGGACTAGTCTAGAATGAAGTCTCTTTTGGATTAGTCTAGAATACAGTCCCTTATGGACTAGTTTAAAATACAGCCACTTATAGACCAGTCTAAAATACAGCCCTTTATGGACTAGTCTAGAATACAGTACCTTATGGACTAGTCTAGAATACAGTCCCTTATGGACTAGTCTAGAATACAGTCCCTTATGGACTAGTCTAGAATACAGCCCCTTATGGACTAGTCTAGTATACAGTCCCTTATGGACTAGTCTAGAATACAGTCCCTTATGGACTAGTCTAGAATACAGCCTCTTGTGGACTAGTCTAGTATACAGTCCCTTATGGACTAGTCTAGAATACAGTCCCTTATGGACTAGTCTAGAATACAGCCACTTATGGAATAGTCTAGAATACAGCCCCTTATGGACTAGTCTAGTATACAGTCCCTTATGGACTAGTCTAGAATACAGTCACAGTCCCTTATGGACTAGTCTAGAATACAGCCCCTTATGGACTAGTCTAGTATACAGTCCCTTATGGACTAGTCTAGAATACAGCCTCTTGTGGACTAGTCTAGTATACAGTCCCTTATGGACTAGTCTAGAATACAGTCCCTTATGGACTAGTCTAGAATACAGCCTCTTGTGGACTAGTCTAGTATACAGTCCCTTATGGACTAGTCTAGAATACAGCCTCTTGTGGACTAGTCTAGTATACAGTCCCTTATGGACTAGTCTAGAATACAGTCCCTTATGGACTAGTCTAGAATACAGCCTCTTGTGAACTAGTCTAGTATACAGTCCCTTATGGACTAGTCTAGAATACAGCCACTTATGGAATAGTCTAGTATACAGCCCCTTGTGGACTAGTCTAGTTTACAGCTCCTGATGGACTAGTCTAGAATGGAGTCTCTTATGGACTAGTCTAGAAAACAGTCCCTTATGGACTAGTCTAGACTACAGCCACTTATGGACTTGTCTAGTTTACAGTCCCTTGTGGACTAGTCAAGATTACAGTCCCTTGTGGACTAGTCTAGTATACAGTCCCTTATGGAAAATCTCAATCTCCAAGTGAGACAACATGTTCATTGGTGTGTTGTGTTTCCAAGTCTCCCTTTTATCCCCATTAGTAAAAGCAACCCAGTTAGGAATTCCCGGACGTGGGTGTGGGTGTCTGTGGGAGGCAGTGAGCGACGTGGCTCCGTTTAGCGCGGGGCTGATTGAATAATTGAGGAATTCGTCTGGCTGAGCCTGAGCTCCAGTGCTGCCGCTGCTACTTATAAATCTCAACTGTGTCACTGCAATTAAAAAGCGCTTTCCTCCTCCCCTCTCGCATCTCTCTCTCTCACGCGCGCCCCGCTGCTGGTTTCTGGGGGTAACCCAGTTCTGCGGCACTGAATTAATTTCGCAAAGCACCGATTTAATAGTGCCTAAGGTGAAGGCTTTCCGCAGAATGAGTTTTTAAAAAAAGATCCGCTTGGCCCAGGATGAGCTTACAGTGAGACCAGAGAGAGGAAGAGATATCCAGAGAGAGAGAAATAAATTTGAGAGAGAGATATGGAGGAGGAGGATGATAACGATGGGCCGAGGGAGATTATGAAGCATTCATCGAATTCCCGTTCCAGGCTGCTTACAGCATCGCCTGCAGTTTGTATGATTCCGTTCACGTGCGGGACAATGCGTCGGAGGGTAATTGTGTTATTGAACGTTCTCTGTTGCGTCTGGCTCGAATGGAAAACAGATAACGCAGCAGCCATTCTCTCTTGTGAATGGAGCCAAATATGCACTGGCCGTCTGGTCCGAAGAGCAGGCTCTGTTTAATGGATTAGCTTGTGCAAGCAAACCGAGCCACACAAAGGCGCACGTCAGCCACACAGAACACGCTAGAATTCTTTCCGGTGGAACTCTGGAACTCTAGAGCACAAATATATCCCAGGTAGTTTGGTTTGACTTTGAGTCTGCACTAAAGGCCACCATCTCAATCATATCACACAGCTTCCCACATTCCTGTAAAAGGCCCCATCATGCTTTGTATTCCTACGCTAGGAAATTCCGGAGCTCCTATAAACATGGAATTTAAGGTTAACAGATATTTGATGCAGCACCTTCCTGGTTATAGTAACGCCTGCTATACTGGACCACTTTATAACCATGGCGCATGTCTCTTTCTTTCTCTCAGGTGAACTCAGCATGCCTGTTCACTCGCCACGTTACCCCAGCACGGCGGAGCTGGATGCCTATGCGCAGAAGACAGCCAACAACCCACTGTCCATCAAAATCTTCCCAACCAACATCAGGGTCCCACAGCACAAGCACCTTAACCGGACTGTAAACGGCTATGACACCACGGGCCAGCGCTACAGCCCCTACCCCCACTTTCACTCGGGAGGCTACCAGGGCTTGCTGGCCGTCGTCAAGGTCTCCTCATCCTCCTCATCCTCAGCCTCCTCTTCATCATCCTTTGTGGCCTCCGCGAAGGCTGTGGTCAAGAATGCCGAGGGTAGGCGGACTAAGCTCTCCCCTGCTCAGGTAGCCGTGGCCCCCTACCCTCCCCCCAGCAACAGCAGCAGCACTTTAGCCCACTGTCATGGCCAGGCACTAGCGGTGCCCCCGAACGTGACAGTGGCTGGGTCTGTGATCCCACTGGCTGGTGGCAGAGGAGGACTGAACCTGCCCCCTCAATCCAACCTGCCCTCCATCCAGAGCATCATCTACCAGATTAACCAACACTGCCAAGCTCAGGCCCTGCAGCAGGTCTCCGCAGCACCCCCTAACCCTAGCCCCTGCAAGCAGGGAGCCTCTGTAGTCGGGGTTTCCTCTAGCTCATCTGGAGGGAGTTACGTAGGCAACCTTGGATACTCTGGGACGGGACTGACCGGGCACAATGGGGATGCGATGAAGGTGTATTCCGAGGGAGTGGACTACATCCTGTGGCAGAAACAGCAACAGCAGCAGTCCGTGCTGAGGATGTACAGTGGCGGGAGTGGTGGCGGAGGGGCAATCAGCAAGTCGCCTGAATCCTGCGCCCCAGGGAGTAGCATCCTTGTGGCTGGAGCCCAGATGTCTTCCTCCTCCCGGGTGTACCCAATGACAGCCAGCGTGAGTGGAGGAGGAGGTGGGCTGGAGAAAGTGAGCTCCTCCCCTTTGAACTGTGCAGGCATGCAGGGAAACTTTGCAGTCGGGCAGTACTTTGGGCCACCCTGGAACAGCATTCTGGTCACGCCGGACAGCGACTGCTACAACCCTCAGGAGTTGCCTGGGACCACAGCCACGGCCGGGCACAGGGAGCTAGGCTTCCCGCCTCATCATCATCACCTTCATCACCACCACCACCATCACCACCACCCACCTTTAGACAGTGCAGGAGGCGTGTGCTGTAGCCTGCCGAGCAAAAGCCTGTGCAACGCTTCGGTCCTCAGCAGCAGCCTACAGTCTCTAGAATACCTGATCAACGACATCCACCCTCCGTGCATTAAGGAGCAGATGCTGGGCAAAGGCTACGAGACCGTCTCAGTACCACGGCTGCTGGACCACCAACATGCACACATCCGACTGCCTGTTTACAGATAAAGTCCAGGCACCGATTCCTGGGAAAGAGTGTCTGGGCAGGTCCGGGGTGAAGAGATGGAAAACGGTGATCCTGTCAATCAAAAACGGAGGATGGTCAGAATGGTTCCATAGTGGCGATTTTGTGGTTAGCAGACTGGGGAGACCCGTATCACCACACACTGATCTCAGCTGATGGTTGGAAGAGAGTGCCCTGCTGGGAAATGGAATGTTGGAAGATTCCACTTGAGGATTCTGTGATTCTCTCTTTTTTTTGTTGTTGTTGTTTTTTTTTTTTTTGCCAACAGGGATTTTTAGGGTTCTGTTTGTTCCACTGTTGCTTTGTTTTTGTTTTCTTTCTTTCTCCAGTTGATCTGTTTGGACTTTTGTGGTGATAATTGCTTTGTATGAGGAGGAAGCAGCTTCCCTCGCTTATAACCAAGTGTGTGGCTTCTTAAGGTGGAGAGGCAGGTCCCAGAGGACCGCGGTTTAGGGCTTCAGAGCGTACACACCCAGCCCTAGATGTATACACATCCGATGTTACAAATCCCGCAGCATCCGTGCTTTCACGTGTCGTTTGAAGACTGCATAAAACTTACACACCGAATTAAAGTAATTGTGATGATAATTATGGCTAATTAAAAACTGCACTGCTTGGGGAGCTGAAACTCTCGCGAGAGCATCGGGAAGCTGGACACAAGTAGTTTGAATATAATGTATTTATGAAACTTGAAAAACTTGAACTTATTTTTGTTGTTTTATATATTTGTAGTATATGATATGCATCGGCTGCTAAGGGGAAACACGTGTCTCGAATGCTTAGTTTTTTTTTTTATTATTTGATTCTGGGTTTCTGTTTTTTCCTCTTCCGGCTCTTGTTTGTAATTCCGAAGGTCTAATCACTGCTTTGGTTCGTTTGGGACCGTCGGCCGGAGCGTTGCGGCTCGTTACTAACACTGGAATCCGCTGGAGTCTTGAAACGTACGTACAGCAGACGGTTACTGAAGTGATGGGGGTTTGGGGGAATCTAGAATGTCCGGATATTTGCGCTCCTGGTCTTTGGCCTGTTTGGTGTGATGTTAGAGAACTTCTTCTTCTTCTTCTTCTTCTTCTTCTTTTGTTTTCTTCTATTTGGATCCCGCTGGACGCCGTGACGTGCGGTTCTTCGTCGGCTGTTGCTTCTGTAGTTAAGCACACGCTTTGAGACCGTGAGCCAATGAGGCCGGAGCAGATATTCTGGTCGTTTCTGATTGGTTGGAGGAGCAGGTGTCTCATACTGGGTGGGTTTGATTGGTTGGAGGAGTAGGTTCTTCATTCTCCAGCGACCTGATTGGCTGTAACAGCAGAATTCTCAGTCTCATGACTGCAGGTGACGCAGGACAGGACGTCTGGAGGCAGAGGGGAGAAGGGGTGAACTGCTCTTCTCTCTTCCTCCATCTTTCTCTTTCTGTCGTTATCCTGTTTTCTGTCTTTGTGGTTCCTTCTCCATCTGCCACTCTTTCCTGTCTTTGTGATTTCCTCTCGCTCTTCTTCTCTTCCTCCATGGTTTCTTCTTCATCCTCCCCTTTTTTCGGTCTTCATCCTCCATCATCTCTTCAACCTCTCTCTCTCTTTACTCTCAGTCTTGCATTTTATTTCCTTTTCTGCATCGTCTATCCTTCTTTTTATTCTCTTGATCATCCAACATCTCCATTCCTTTCGCTCTCTCCATTCTGTTTCTCTTCATCCTTCTTTTTTCTCCTTGTTCTCTTACTCCCCATTGTTGTCTTTACTCTCTCGCCTCATTTCCTTCTTTGCTCTGTTTGTCCTGTTTATTCCTACTTTCTCCAACCTTTTATTCTCCCTCCATCCTCTTCCCCATCTCCATCCTTCTTTTTCTCTTCTCATCTGTCTTTCCTTCTCCTTATTCTCTCTCTCTTCATCATACTTATATTCTGTCTATTCTCACCCAGAGTCATCCTCTCTGTTCTGTTCTCTCCTTCCTCATGTCATCTTCCTCTTTCTCTTCTATTCCTTCTCATTTATCCTAAATCCTCTCCATCCTCTTTTTCTCATTACTCTCTCACTCTATTCTGTCTTCCACTCTCTTTCTCTCCCTCTCTCTCTCTCTGTCTCTCTCTCTCCCTCTCTCTCTCTCTGTCTCTGTCTCTCTCTCTGTCTTTCTCTCTCTCTCTCTCTCTCTCTCTCCACACTGTGTTAGCAGCTCGCTCGGCCCTGCTGCCGGTCTCTACAGCGCAGCGTTTATTCAGACTCTGACGTCTCTGTGAATGTGCTGCTCTTCTCCAGCTGTGAGGACTAATGCCTCGCGGGACAGAGAGCGGGAGGGGGTAAGAGCGGAGGAGAAACGGAGAGAAATTGGATCAACGCTGCAGTCCCTGCCGCTAAATTAGCATTCCTTTTGTCAGTCAACTTTCACTGGAAAATTGAATTTCTAAACTCTGGAGAGAGAAGGAGAGTGGGAGCGAGAGAGAGAGAGAGAGGGAGCGAGAGAGAGTAAAGGTTTGTGTGTTTTCAGTCAGAGGCAGAAAGCTGGCTACAGTCTAGATTTATGAAGTGCAATTATTATGACTGTATGAAGTGTTTTTCTTTTCTTTCTCTGAGCTCACACCAAAAAAAATGAAAAAAGAAAAAAAATTGAACTGCAGTCGTGATTCCGGTACATTCCCACTGTCCTATGTACTCATTCCTTATCTGTTTTGAGGTGCAGAAATAAATAAATGGATTTTGAAAATTTATTTAAACTGGAATCTCTGAGTCTCCGTGTCTTTATTACTGTCAGATGTGGTTAGAAACAGAACACTCCGAATGATGGGCCAGTTCAAACGTCTGGAGGAGCAATCTGTAAACCACAATATCCTTCATTTATAAAGATTTATTCATTTATTTATTCAAAAGAACAGCTGCTCCAGAAGGAGGTGTGGAAGGAGGTGTGGGAGTGCGGTGGTGTTGGGAAGGAAGATAAAGGTGACCAGGATCAATAACTGATGATAAATGTAGACTGATATGATCAATATTTATTTATATATATTTATATGGCATCGGGCCACCATGTTTGCTAACCCAACATCCCAAACATCTCGGTATGGAGCTGTAGAGGTTCCTAATGGTGTCCTGGGATAATCCATCCCAAGCAGCCATGCAGGTCCTGCAGATGGTGCGGTAGGGGTGGAGGTGGAGTGACACCAGACTTTCTGTACATGGGATAAACCGTTCATCTTGGTGCTGGCCACGGTGACTCCACACACAGACTCGTTGGGCGTCTCCACCAAGACTAAAGCGGGACTCGTCACTGAAGATGACCCGCTGCCATTCTGAGTCACTCCATGACAGTCTGGTACGACACCACTGCAGTCTTTGGTGACGGTGATGTGGTGTTAAGGACAGTCGTGGTAACGGTCTGTTACCACGAAGAATGATGAGTACCATCCCGAAAACACCATCCCTACTGTGAAGCATGGGGGTGGAGGCATCATGCTGTGGGGGTGTTGTTCTGCACATGGGACAGGACGACTGCACTGTATTAAGGAGAGGAGGACCGGGGCCATGTATTCAGAGATTTTGGGGAACAACCTCCTTCCCTCAGTTAGAGCATTAAAGATGGGTCGTGGCTGGGTCTTCCAGCATGACAATGACCCAAAGCACACAGCCAGGATAACAAAGGAGTGGCTCCGTAAGAAGCATATCAAGGTTCTGGAGTGGCCTAGCCAGTCTCCAGACCTAAACCCTATAGAAGATCTTTGGAGGGAGCTCAAACTCCGTGTTTCTCAGCGGCAGCCCAGAAACCTGGCTGATCTGGAGGAGATCTGTGTGGAGGAATGGGCCAGAATCCCTGCTGCAGTGTGTGCAGACCTGGTGAAAAACTACAGGACCTCTGTAATTGCAAATAAAGGCTACTGTACCAAATATGAACACTGACTTTCACAGGTGTTCAAATACTGATTTACAGCAGTAACACACAAATACATTATTAAAAAATCATACTTGGTGATTTCCAGTTTTTCTCACAGTGGACATGCACCTAAGATGAAAATTTTTGAAGACCCCTCCATGTGGGAGAACTTGCAAAGTTGCAGGGTGTTCAAATACTTACTTTCCTCACGGTATATAAAGATGGGCGTATATCGGATAGATATTAGACTTTTATAAGATATGTAAATGAGTAAATATGTAAATGATATGTAAATGAGGCTTTAAGAAGGTTTTGGAGGCACATGGTTTGACAGTGTTGTATGATGTTGTAATTATTATATAAATAATAATATAGATAAGAGTTATTAGATCAGTTCCTCCGGGGGGGCGGGGTTACAGATTTAGCCGTGCAGGTTTTAATGGTGGGCCGCTCTAAAGAATCTTGACTGGTTTATCTCTTCATGTTTCACACAGCTGCTGCCAAACTGGTGGGCCGTAATTCAGCACAGGTGTGTAATAAATGCCCCCTGAAGCAGAACGAGTCTGAGTTTTGGGTGTTTTGTCGCCTTTCCTGCAGCTGCAGTCTTGAACTCGTCCTCTGCTCATCCCTCGCTCAACACAGCTGATTTCCTCAGAGCCGTACCAACACTCAGCTGCTCTGCATAATCACTCGACTCCTGCAGTAATTATGTGATGACTTTCACAGCTTCGGCTTCGGCTTCAGCTTCAGCAAGGTCACAGCAGGAGAGCGCCGCTAAACCAGCGAGAGGGAGAGAGAGGGAGGGAGGGAGGGAGAGAAGTGAGTGTGTCAGTCACTTTGAAAGTGTCTGTGATTATATCTCTGAGGGCTCTCCTCCTCTCTGCGCTCCCTTTTTCCTCTCATCCTTCATCTTTTTCCCTTTCCCTGACTTCTTAATGGGACTGGGGAGTCGTGAGGAGGCAGGACGTCCTTTCTTTCACTCATTGCTCTTTTCCTTTCTCTCCCTTTTGCTCATCCTTTCTTTCACTCTCTTGCCCTCTGCCTTGTGTCAGGGTGGAAGCAAAAGGTAGGTGTTTCTAATAAAGTGGCCAGTGAGTGAAAGTACAGTAAGGTGTTTCTGATAAAGTGGCCAGTTTGTGGAAGCAAAAGGTAGGTGTTTCTGATAAAGTGGCCACTGAGTGAAAGTGCAGGTGGGTATTTCTAATAAAGTGGCCAGTTTGTGGAAGTACATGTAGGTGTTTCTAATAAAGTGGCCAGTTTGTGAAAGTACAGGTAGGTGTTTCTGATAAAGTGGCCAGTTAGTGAAAGTACAGGTAGGTGTTTCTAATAAAGTGGCCAGTTTGTGAAAGTACAGGAAGTGTTTCTGATAAAGTGGCCAGTTAGTGAAAGTACAGGAAGTGTTTCTGATAAAGTGGCCAGTTAGTGAAAGTACAGGAAGTGTTTCTGATAAAGTGGCCAGTTAGTGAAAGTACAGG
>JAMWET010000732.1:250000-257500 GCA_024036415.1 Prochilodus magdalenae
TAGAGAGACAGATAATAAACACCATCCTTCTTTATCTCTTCATCCTCTCTTCTCTCTTCTTCTCTCAGGAGGGAGGGAGGCACAGAGGAATAAAAACAAGGACAGCTGCTCTCTCTGTGGAGCCCTGGCACTGACACTTATACACACACTCACACACACTCACACACACTCACACACACACACATATATATACACACACACACACACACACACACACACACACACACATATATATACACACACACACACACACACACACACACGGTAGCCTTGTAGCTCCAGTGTAAACCTAACAAAGTTCAGACACTGAAGATGTGCTCCGTCTCTACAATGTCAGAGGAACTGTACTGAACACAGTCCTCCTTCACCATCACGTCCGGCTGAATGGTGGAGTTATTAAACGTCCACACACATCGCTGGTGATCAGCCTCCTGCTTCAGCGTGGCCTGGAAGTCCCTCCGACATGCGTGAAAGGCTAGTTTGACTTTGTCAAAGCTCATTAAGGAATAGTAGAAGAACTTTGAATGAGCCTGCACATCTGCTGCAGCAGGCTGTTTACCGCTGCACTGAGATACATGTTCAGTGTGAAAGTAGCTGTAGAGAGTGGAGTGGATGAGCTGTAAGGACTGACAGTGTAGACTGTATGGAGCATGTGGAGTTTGAGGACTGTATAGACACAATGGACTGTAGGGAACGTATAGAGTGTACAAATTGTAGGGACTGTAGCGATTGTATAGACAGTGCAGACAGTATGGCCTGTAGGGACTGTATAGACAGTACGTACTGTAATAGACTTTATGGACTGTAGAGACCATAGGGACTGTATAGACGGTATGGACTGTAGGGACAGTATAGACAGTAGGGACAGTATAGACAGTACAGACTGTAATGGACTGTATAGACAGTAGGGACAGTATAGACAGTATGGACTGTAATGGAATGTATGGACAATAGGGACAGTACAGACTGTAATGGACTGTATAGACAGTACAGACTGTAATGGACTGTATAGACTGTATGGACTGTAGGGGACACTATGGACTGTATGGACTATAGGGACAGTACAGACTGTAATAGACTGTATAGACAGTACAGACTGTAATGGACTGTATGGACTGTATGGACTGTAGGGGACACTATGGACTGTAATGGACTGTATGGACTATAGGGACAGTACAGACTGTAATGGACTGTATAGACAGTACAGACTGTAATGGACTGTATAGACAGTATGGACTGTAGGGGACACTATGGACTGTAATGGACTGTATGGACTGTAGGGACAGTACGGACTGTAATGGACTTTATAGACAGTACGTACTGTAATAGACTGTATAGACAGTATAGACAGTACAGACTGTAATGGACACTATTGACTGTAATGGAGTGTATGGACAATAGGGACAGTATAGATAGTACAGACTGTAATGGACTGTATAGACTGTATGGACTGTAATGGACACTATTGACTGTAATGGAGTGTATGGACTTTAGGGACAGTACAGACCTTAATGGACTGTAGGGACTGTAATGGATACTATAGACTGTAGCTACTGTATGGACTGTAGGGATTGTATAGACGGTATGTACAGTAGGAACAGTAGTATAGACAGTACAACCAGTATGGACTGTATAGACAGTATGGACTGTAATGGACTGTAATGGACTGTATGGACTACAGGGGCGGTAAGAACTATACTGGCTGTGCAAACTGTTCTTTCTCTCCCTTCTTTTCTATTTCTCTCCTTCTTTTTTATTTTTCTCTCTCCATTATTTTCTATTTGTATTTCTCGTTCTCTCCATTCCCTTCTTATTTATTTCTGTCTATAGTCCTTCTATATTTCTCTTTCTGTCCCCTTTCCTTCTTCTCCACGTTTACTGATCTCTCTCTATCAATTTCTATTTTTTTCTTTCTGTCTTTCGACTTCTTACTCCCTGTTCCTTCTCTCTCTTCCTGTCTCCCTCTCTCTATCTGTCCCCTGGATGGAGTGTGAAGAAGCTTGAAGGTCATTTTAATCAGTCATTCAGATAATTGTGGCACTCCCTCTCTTTCTCTCTCTCTCTCTCTCTCTCTCTCTCCATCCGTCCTTAAACGAGTGGGGAAGAGAGAGAGTTGAGATGGCCAATCAACCACTCGCTGTCTGAGGAGCAAGCAGAGTGATGAGCAGAGAGAGAGGTAAAGAGAGGATGAGAGAAAAATAAAAAAGGCAAGAGCGAATAGAGAGACTGAGAAAAAAGAGGGAGGGGAGGGGGAAAGAGAGGAAAGGGGAAAATGGGACAGAGAAAGAAAGACAAGGAAGAGAGAAAATAGAGATGGAGAAAGAGAGAAAGAGTGTAGGGAGAGGGCACAAGACAAAGCGGAGGAGAGAGCAAATATACAAAGAGAGGTGGAGGTGGAGGACAAAATAAAAAAAGAAGAGATGAGAAAAAGGGAGAAAGCAAAAATAGAAAGAGAAGAAGGAGAGAAAGAGAGGAAGAGAAGGAAAGAACGATAGCAGAGAGAGAGGGAAAGAAAGAGGGAGCTTTGTAGTGGTTAAATTAGATTAGAGATATGTATATATATATATATTATAATATTTATTTGTTTGTTTATATATTATATTATATTATATACCTATTTATTTATTTATTATATTGTTTATTATATATATTTTTATAATATTTATTTATCAATTATATATATTTTTTATTATATGTTATAAATATATTATAAAAATATATATATATATTTATTTATTTATTTTTATATTTTCATTAAATATTATGTATTTGTTTTATATATATATATATATATATATATATATATATATATATATATATATATATATATATATATATATATACCTATTTATTTATTTATTACATATTATTTATGTATTATATTGTTTATTATATATATATATATACAAATTATAATATTTATTTATTGATTATATATATTTTTTTATTATATGTTATATCTTTTTTAAATCTATATATATTTATTTATTTATCGAGCCTCACAAATCTCAGACCAAAGCGCTGTCAGAAACAGCTGACATGAAGAGATTCTCTCTGTGGCGCGTTTGTCTTTATGAGGCTGGAACAGCAGACTTCAGCAGAAGACCAACACTCCTCCTTCCTCCGTGTTCAGCTGGGAGATCCAGTCAGCTCCTCTACTCCGCTCCGTCTTTCATCCTGTGCTTTATTTTCTCTAACAGGCGACAGAAACTCCTCACCCAGTCTGCAGGGCTTTAAAGGCTGGAATTTACAGAACTGAGACTTCACCATTCAGTGGACCTGGAGGAAACCGCAGGCCTCCCCCTCACCCCCCATGCTCCTGTTTTTATCTCCGCTGCGGAAGAGATGTGCTCAGAACTGACTCCTCTCTGTGTCGCTCTTGTTTACCTTCACCGACGAGAGTAATAAATGTTAATCAGGTTCTTCTGTCGGATGAATCCGAGGCTTTCACAGGGGCCGTTTAAACCTCTGTGATGGGATTTCAATTCCGGTGTACTAGCTGCTGTCCCCGCACCAGGCTCTCCATCCTGTCTGCTCATGCATACCTCGTTTACTCCTCTCTCTCTGTCTCCTCTCCTCTCTTCACCTAATCTGTACCTTCACTCACTGGCCACTTTATTAGAAACACCCACCTTTTACTTCCACTCACTGGCCACTTTATTAGAAACACCCACCTTGTACTTCCACTCACTGGCCACTTTATTAGAAACACCCACCTTGTACTTCCACTAACTGGCCACTTTATTAGAAACACCTACCTTGTACTTCCACTTACTGGCCACTTTATTAGAAACACCCACCTTAGACTTCCACTAACTGGCCACTTTGTTAGAAGAGAGAGAGTTCAGATGGCCAATCAACCACTCGCTGTCTGTATGACAAGTCTGAGGAGTAGAGTGATGAGGAGAGAGAGAGGTAAAGAAAGGATGAGAGAAAAATAAAGAGGGCAAGAGAGAATAGAGAGACTGAGAATAAAGAAGGAGGGGAGGGGGAAAGCGAGGAAAGGGGAAGATGGGACAGAGAAAGAAAGACAAGGAAGAGGGAAAATGGAGATGGAGAAAGAGGGAGAGGAAACAAGACAAAGCGGAGGTGAGAGCAAAATCACAAAGAGAGGTGGAGGTGGAGGACAAAATAAAAAAAGAAGAGAAAGAAAAAGGGAGGAAGCAAAAATAGAAAGAGAAGAAGAAGAGAAAGAGAGGGTCCACCTTTTACTTCCACACACTGGCCACTTTATTAGAAACACCCACCCTTTACTTTTACCAACTGGCCACTTTATTAGAAACACCCACCCTGTACTTTTTCTAACTGGCCACTTTATTAGAAACACCCACCCTTTACTTTTACCAACTGGCCACTTTATTAGAAACACCCACCCTGTACTTTTACTAACTGGCCACTTTATTAGAAACACCCACCCTGTACTTTTTCTAACTGGCCACTTTATTAGAAACACCCACCCTTTACTTTTACCAACTGGCCACTTTATTAGAAACACCCACCCTTTACTTTTACAAAGGGGGGGCTTGACGAGAAACACAGGGGGCGGCTTTGAGGGGGGAAGGTCTTCAGTTTGGGGGAAGGCCCGAGCGGAGGGGCGGACCCTCGCTGAGCTTGTCTGAAAGGGTGAGGGACCCGGGTGGTGATTCGTGGGGGTGGAGGGATTAATGGGAGGGGGACGGATAGAAGTGCTTTTGGGGGGTCCCTTTGGGAGGCGGGAGCGGGGGGGAGGGGCAGCGTGGATACAAGGAGATGAGCGGCGTTGAATGGAAGGACTCGTTTAGGAAAGCGGGGGGGATGAAAAAAAAAAAACGGGGGGGGAGGGGGGCGGCGAACGCAAGAGTCAGGGGGGGGGGGGGGGGGGGGGCGAGAGGAGGTGGAGGGGGGCGAGGTGGGATGGGGACCCTAGGGGAGAGCCAGATTGTTGGTATGATCTTTAACGCGGGGGGATTCGTTTCGATTTGGGGGGAGGGTCGGCCTGCGAGGGAGGCAGTGGAAGGGGGAGGGGGGGGGGCGCCCCTTCGCGAAGAGGGATACGAAGAATTGGTTGTTTTATGTCCTGGGCGGAGGTTTTGGGTATGTGGGGTGGGAGGGAGGGGGCGGGAGAGGAAGAAGGTGACGCAGGATCAATAAGGGTGGAGAAAGTCGGCACTGAAACGATCAATATTAGGTGAAGGGGAGATACAGAGGGGGGGGAGGGAGTAGAGAGGGGGGGTGTGGACCACCCGTAGAACGCTAACCCAAAGGGGCCAGACGGAGGGGGAATGGAGCTGTACAGGGGCGGAGGGAGAGGGAGAGATGCGGGGCGCCTGGGGACCGGGGACGAATCAGACAAGAGGGAGGAGCGTAGGGGGAGAGACGGGCTCTAGAGCGACCGGGGGGAAAGGGGACTGAGTGGGGGGGGGAGGCTGAGGACACGAGCGCGTGAAAATTTGGGAGGGGGCGGGGCGGTGGGAGGTGGAAGAGGATCTTAGAGAAGGCGGGGGATCAGCGAGGCATGCTCGGAAAAGCGGGGAGGGGGGAGTAGCTTGTGGCCCGTACTGGGTTGATCCCCGGGGGGTGGGGAGCTGTTCCAGATCCTCTCCTCAAGGTAGAGGGAACTGTGCTGAGCGACAAGGGGGATAAGGGGAATGGTGGGGGGGAAAGGCGGAGCTGGGGGGAAGGCAGGAGGGGGGGGGGTGGGAGAGGGAAGGCGGGGTGGGGTGGGACAGGGAGGGTTGAGACAGGGAGTGGGCGAGAGAGGGAGAGGGCGCGAGAGCACGGAAGGGGAGAGGGGTGAGAATGGGTTGTTGGCGAGAGAGGGGGGTGGGGGACAGCGGGGGAACGGGGGGTAATGTGTGCACGTAGAGGGAGGGCGTGTGCAAAGCTTCGACTGAGAGGAGAGGGGGGGTGAGAGCGTTGGGGCGGAGAGAGGGTCGGGGTGACGAGAAGAAGATGAAGACCGTATGTAGGACTGTTGTTCACCAGAAGACCGAAGCTTGTTTCCTCCGTTTCCCTGTTGTTCTCCTGGTGTGAGGGAATGCCGGACGGGGGGGAGGGGGGAGTGGATAAGAGCCGGAGGGGGAAGGGAAGGAGAGAGGGTTGAGAAAGAGGAGGGGGGGGGTGAAGGGAGAGAGGGGGGGTGCCGGGAAGGAGAGTTTTTCTGGAGAAAGAGGAGGGCCGCGAAGGTCGACGAGATGAAGTTGAGAGGGAGGGGGGGGGCGGGGGAGAGCGGGGGGAAGGGGGGGGTGAGTGGAACGGGGGGGGGGGGGAAGGGGGGCGGGAGACGAGATGGGGGGGGTGGAGAGATGAGAGAGGGGGGGGGGGGAAGGCAGGGAAGGGGAGGGGGGGATGGGCGGGGGAGACAGTGGGAGAAAGCGGGGGACGCGACAGAGGGGGCGTCGGGGGGAGGCCGGGGGGGAGAGCTGAGACCACGAGGGTAAGAGAGAAACGGGGCGACAGTGGGGGAAGATGGACAGGGGATGAGAGATCGGTGGACATATAGCGAGCAGAGTGGGAAGAGAGAGGGTCCTGGGTGGAGCTGGAGTGGGGGTGTGAGTACTGAGGTGGGGGGGGACAGTGAAGGAGAAAGTGTCAGAGAGAGGGGACTCATGGGGGAGGCAGTGGGGGGAGTGGGATGGGGTGTGGTTGGGAAGTGAGATCTGGAAAAGGTGGGGGGCGGGGAGGGGTGAGACATCTGAAGATGGGGGGAGATAAGCAAAGGGGGTTGATAGTACGGTGTTGGAGGACGTGGGGTAGGGGATCTGTTAGTGTTCGGGAGAGGGAGGAGCCGGGGTGGGGGGAAAGGGGATGAAGGGACAGGGGTGACCCTGCACACTCGTCCCCCACTGAGCGGAGAGGGGGAAGGGGGCAAGTGAGATGAGAGAGAGAGAGAAGACGCGTGGGGGCGCAGGGAAACATCAGCTCTTGGCGCATCGAGTGGATAGTGATTCGGGGAGGAGGTGGAAGCCCGGATTCAGTTATCACCATAGGGGTGAAAGGCCGGCTGTTTGGAGAGCGGGATGGAGGACTGGGAAGTGGGGGAGGCGGCTAGTGGGCGTTATGTCGGACGTGTCATGCCGTCGGGGGGGGGGGGGGGGGGGGGGGGGGGGAAGGGAGGGTGCCGATCCTAGAGGGGATGGGGACGACCACAGGGGGGGGGGCGCGGGGAAGGGGGGATCCATGATGGTGGGAATGGGAAGGGGGGGGGGCGGTAGGGGGAAGGGAGGAGCGGGGGGGGGGAGGGAGTAGGGGGGGGGGTGGCAGGGCGGGCGAAGGGGGCGGCAACTAGGGGGGAGAAAGGGAGGGGGAGGGGGAGAGGAGGGGGGGAAGAAGGAAAAGGAGGGGGGGGGGGGTTGGAATGGAGTGAGAGTTAGGGGGCAGGAGAGTACAGAAATGGTGGGGGAGGCCCGGGGGGGGGGAGGGGGGGGGGATCAGAGGAGGCGAGCGGCGGGGGGAAGTGGGAGGAAGGGGGGGGGGGGTGAGGGGGGCGGGAGGGGGGGGGAGGGGGGGGGAGGGGGAAGG
>JAMWET010000732.1:260000-263869 GCA_024036415.1 Prochilodus magdalenae
GGAGGGGGGGGGGGGGGAGGGGGGGGGGGGGGAGGGGGGGGGAGGGGGGGGGAGGGGGGGGGGGGAGGGGGGGGGGGAGGGGGGGGGGGAGAGAGGGGGGGGGGAGGGGGGGGTGGGGGGGGGGGGGGGGGGGTGTAGGGGGGGGGGGGGAGGGGGGGGGGGAGGGGGGGGGGGGGGGGGGGGGGGGGGGGGGGGGGGGGGGGGGGGAAGGGGAGGGGGGGAGGGGGGGGGGGGGGGGGGGGAGGGGGGGGGGGGGGGGGGCGAAAGGCAGGGAAACCCCGGGGGGGGGGGGGGGAGGGGGGGGGGCGGGGGGGTGGGTGGGGGGTTCGGAGGGCGGGTGGGGGAGGGGGAGGGGGGGAGGGGGGGAGGGGGGGCGGGGGGGTGGGCGGGAGCGGGAGGGAGTGGGGGAGGGGGAAGGGGGGGGGGGGGGGGGCGTGGGTGGGGAGGGGGGGGGGGGGGGGGGGGGGGGTGGGGGGGGGGGGGGGGGAAAGAGGGGGGGGGGGGGGGGGGGAGAGGGGGGGGGGGGGGGGGGGGGAGGGTCAAGGGGGGGGGGGGTGGGGGGGGGGGGAGATGGGGGGGGGGGAGGGGGAGGGGGGGAGTGGTGGGGGAGGGGGGGGGGGATTCTGAAAAGGGGGGGGGGGAAGGGGGGGGGTGTGGGGGGGGGGGGGGGAGAGGGGGGGGGGGGGGGGGGGAACAGGGGGGGGGGGGGGGGGGGGGAAGGGGAGAGGGGGTGGGAGGGGGGGGGGGGGGGGGGGGAGAGGGGGGGGGGAAAGGGGGGGGAGGTGAGGGAAGGGGGGGCGGGGGGGGGGGGGGGGGGGGGGGGTTGGTGGGGGGGGGGGGGGGGGGGGGGGGGAAACAGGGGGGGGTTGGGCAGGGGGGGGTGGGGGGGGGGGGGGGGCAGGGGGGGAGGGGGGGCGGGGGAGGAGAAGGGGGGCGGGGGGGGGGGGGGGAGGGCAAGAGGGGGGGGGGGAGGGGGTGGGGGGGGGGGGGGGGGGGGGGTAGGGGGGGGGGGAGGGGGGGGGTGGGGGGAGGGGGGGGGGGGGGGGGGGGAGGGGGGGGAGGGGGGGGGGGGGGGGGCCAAGGGGGCAGGGGAGGTGGGGGGGGGGGGGGGGGGGGGTGGGGGGGGGATGGGTAATTAGGGGGGGGGAATGGGGTAAGGGGGGGGGCGAAAAAAAAAAGAGGAAGGGGGGGGGGGGGGGGGGGGGGGACAAAGGGAGGGGGGGCGGGGGGGGGGGACAGGGGGGGGGGGTTGGGGGGAGGGGGGGGGGGTTGCAGGAGGGATGAGGGTGAGGGTGGGGGGGGGAGGGGAGGGGGGGGAGGGGGGTGGCAGGGGGGTGGGGGGGGGGGGGGGGGGGGGGGGGGGGGGGGGGGGGGGGGGGGGGGGGGGGTAGGGGGGTGGGGGGGGGGGGGGGGGGGGGTGGGTGGGAAGGGGGGCGTCGGTGGGGGGGGGGGGGGGGGGGGGGGGGGGAGGGGTAGGGGGGGGGGGGGGGGGGGGGGAGGGGGGGGGGAGGGGGTGGGGGAAGGGGGTGGGGGGGGGGGTGGTGGGGGGGAGGGGGGGAAGGGAGCGGGGGTTGGGGGGGGAGGGGGGGCTGAAAAAAAAGGGGGAGGGGGTGGGAGGGGGGGGGGGCTGGGGGGTGGGGGGGTGGGGGGGGTTGGGGGGGGGGGGAGGGGGGGGGGGGGGGGGGGGGGGGGGGGGGTTTGGAGGGAGAAGGAAGGGGGGGGGGTTGGGGAAAAGGGGGGGTGGGGGGGGCAGGGGGGGGGGGGGTGGGGGGGGGGGTGAGGGGGGGACGGGAGGGGGGGTGGGGAGGGGGGGGGGGGGCAGGGGGGGGGGGGGGGGGGGGGGGATGGGGGGGGGGGGGGGGGGGGGGGGGGGGGGGGGGGGGGGAGGGGGGGGGGGGGGGGGGGGGGGAGGGGGGGGGGGGGGGGGGGGGGTGTGTGGGGGGGGGGGGGGGGGGGGTCCCCGCCGGCGGGGGCCGGGCGGGGGGGGGGGCAGGGGGGGGGGGGGGGGGCGGGGGGGGGGGTGGGGGGGGGGGCGGGGAGGGGGGGTGGGGGGGGGGGGGGGGGGACGGGTGGGTGTGGGTGGGGAGGGGGGGGTGGGGGGGGGGGGGGGGGGGGGGGGGAGGGGGGGGGGAGAGGGGGGGGGGGGGGCGGGGGGGTGGGGGGGGGGGGGGGGGAGCGGGGGAGGGGGGGGGGGGGGGAGGGGGGGAGGTGGGGGGGGGGGGGGGGGGGGGGGGGGGGGGGGGGGGGGGTGGGGGGGGGGGGGGGGGGGGGGGTGTGGTGTGGTGGGGGGGGGGGGGGGGGGGGGGGGGGGGGGGGGGGGGGTGGGGGGGGGGGTGGGGGGGGGGGGGGGGGGGGGGGGGGGGGGGGGGGCGGGGGCGGGGGGGGGGGGGGGCCCGGGGGGGGGGTGTGAGGGGGGGTGGAGCAGGGGGGGGGGGGGTGAGGGGGGGGGGTGGGGGGGGGGGGGGGGGGGGGGGGGGGGGGGGGGGTGGGGGGGGTGGGGGGGGGGGGGGGGGGGGGGGGGGGGGGGGGGGGGGGGGTGGGGGGGGGGGGGGGGGGGGGGGGGTGTGGGGGCGGGGGGGGGTGGGCGGTGGGGGGGGGGGGGTGGGGGTCAGGGAAGGAGGGGGAGCAGGGGGAGGGGAGGTGAGGAGCAGATCACTTGGGGGGGGGTGGGGGGGGGGGGAGGGGGGGGGAAAAAAAAGTGGGAGGTGGGTTGGATGAGGGGGGGTGGAGGGGGGGGGGGGAGAAGGGGGAATGGGGTGGGCGTGGGGCAAGGTTGGGGGGAGGGGGGGTGGGGGGGGGGGGGGGGGGGGGTGGGGGGGGGGTGGGGGAGGGAGGGGGGGGGGGGGGGAGGGGGGGGGGAATGGGGGGGGGGGGGGAGAGGGGGGGGGGGGGGGTGGGGGAGGGGTAAAAGAAAATGGGGGGGGGGGTGGGGCAAAGGTGGGGGGGGGGGGGGGGGGGAGGGGGGGGGGAGGGGGGGGGGGGGGGGGGGAGGAGGGGGGGGGTGGAGGTGGCGGATAGGGGGGAGGGGGGGGGTTTCTTGCTGAGAGGTGGGTGGCAGTGGTGGGGTGATCGCTAGCCAAAGCTTCAGACCAAACTTTTGTGTTTACTCGTCCTTCCATCGTCTACCTGCTGTAAATGATCTAAACTACCCGGTAACAGCATGATGCATGAGTTAAGAAAAACACGGCGCCAGCAGAAGCAAGTGCTTGCTACTATCCTTCATGCATCCACCAAATGCATGTTGGAAACTGTTTTGTTCCACTTTCCACAGCGCTACGTGACTCGCTATATCGCCTCTTTAGGGTACAGTGCCTGCTACGGAGACAGGATGGTGCTGGGCTAGGCTGGTTAGCAATGCTAACTGCAACTTCAGTACATATTTTCTGCAAATGGGGGGGTCTTTTTTTCTTTTTTTTTTTTTTTTTTCATTTTTTTTTCTTTTTTTCTTATGAATTTTCTTTCGACGTGTTGTATCATTTTTTTGTTTTGGGAATGGGAGGGGTTGGGCGTATGTGCCTTCCTGTAGCCCTTTGCAGGAAGTAAGAGACCGGCTTGGCCTGGGGCTTTCTTTTTGTCCTGGTTATGGTGCTGGTGTTGGAGGGACCAGTGTGCGAGATCCCTCTCGCCTAGTGTCTTGCCGGTGAACTACAAGGAACATTGGTGCTCTTGACAACCGATCTACTCCCCCACCAAGTGGGCCTGTCGATGTGGTAGTGGAGGGGGTGGTCCAGCACTTGGGAGTGTCGCTTCGGAAGTACTCAACAAAACCATCTTTCTTTGGGGTCCTTTTGTCTAACCAACCCAGTTCGGGGGCGAGACTGTGGTTGTGTGGTTCCTGTACTCTGGCACCAGTCTTGTTTAACCCGTGT
>JAMWET010000733.1:0-29629 GCA_024036415.1 Prochilodus magdalenae
CCCCCCAGAGCTATATATATATATATATGTATATATATATATATATATATATATATATATATATATATATATATATATATATATATCTGGGGTGGCATATTCCTAGAAGGACGCACAGACCTCTACAGGCTAGACAACGGCCCCCTGACTGCTATTAGGTATCAGGATGAAATCCTTGGACCCCTTGTCAGACCCTACGCTGGTGCAGTGGGTCCTGGGTTCCTCCTGGTGCACAACAATGCCCGGCCTCATGTGGCGAGAGTATGCAGGCAGTTCTTGGAGAATGAAGGAATTGATGCCATTGACTGGCCCACCGGCTCGCCTGACCTAAATCCAATAGAACACCTCTGGGACTTTATGTTTCGGTCCATACGACGCCACCAGGTTGCACTTCAGACTGTCTAGGAGCTCAGTGATGCCCTGGTCCAGATCTGGGAGGAGATCCCGCAGGACACCATCCGTCGACTCATTAGGAGCATGCCCCCACGTTGCATACAAGTGTGTGGGGGCCATACAAACTACTGAGTACCATTTTGAGTTGCTGCAATGGAATTTGGGTTAAATGGACGAGCCTGCTGCATCATTTTTTCGCTTTGATTTTCAGGGTGTCTTTGAATTCAACTCTCTGTAGGGTGATCATTTTCATTTCCATCAAACGATGTGGCATCCTTTCATTCCTAACACATTACCCAGTCTATATGAGGAAAGATATTCTGCATGATTTTTTTTTTCCATTGAGATCTGATGTGTTTTCCAAGTGTTCCCTTTATTTTTTTGAGCAGAGTATGTGAAACCTTTGAAAACTTTCAGACCTTTTAATTACATGTACATAAGAAAAATTTTTATGGCTGCAATTTTTTATTACCAAATTAACCAACATTTATTAGTTTACAGGTTTAGTTAGGTGCAGGTATTTTTTTCACAAGAAGTGATATACAACTGCAGACTTGAAAAATATTTGAGTACCTCATTTTACAAGCTTCACATATTCATACACTCAGGACACAGATGATCACCTTTGGAAAACAAACCCAGGCCTTTTGTGGTCTGTTAGGCCTATGCTGAGGTATAATAATTGAACTGAATATATACAGTATATATATATGTGTGTGTGTGTGTGTGTGTGTGTGTGTGTGTGTTTCATATTTTTGTCCAATAATTCATAATGGGGTGTAGCCAGATAAAATGGCCATACCCTCCTCCTCCTCCTGCATGTTATCAATCTTCGACTGAGGAGTGTAACAGTTCTCCTTAATGTCTTTTCCCGTTTCTGTTGACATTGGCGAGAATAAGACTTAATACAAATATAATGTCTGATTTACTGTTTGTCCTGAAAAGGTTAAGAAATATGTAAAAACTGTACAATAAAAAAAAAAGTGTAAAAAGGCAGTAACAGTATCGTCATGATCTTGATTGGCTCTTGGGACCTCACCATCTGGTTGGACATTTTTCATATGATGACAACACAACAAATGAAAATGACTTCATAGGATAAAACAAACCGGCTTTCTGTGTCAGTATAATTTTTTTCCTGTTTTTATAAATGCAAAAGGAAACATTTATTGGCTCGTTTCCATAATAATAATAATAAAGGTCTTTGAAAACAGCAGCTGGTGAACTAAGTGCTGCTGCAGTGATCCAAGTTAGCTTGACTATCAGAGAGGCCTTTCTCATGGTGCGCTTGTTCTGAGCCCACACAGGAAACATAACCACCACACAGCGGTCCACACTGATGATGACGAGGACAAAGACGCTGCTGTACATGTTAAGGAAAAAGAAGAAGGAAGTCAGCTTGCACATAAAGCACCCAAACTCCACTCTACACTTATTTTGCCATACATACCACACTGAAGACTAGGGTGGAGCAGAAAATGAAGTCGGACACGGCCAGGCTCAGGTACCAGGTGGTGACGACCGACTTCTTCACCTTAAAGCCAGCAATCCAAATCACCAGACCATTTCCACCAACACCCAGGAAGAAGATGATCTTATTAGTTACTATGTAGAAAATACACTTTACTTTAATTAAAACTAAAATTAAAAATAAGTATGTTGTTTTTTCATAAATTCTTTTCTGTATGTCAAATTCAGCAAATAAACAGCAATTGTGCTTTAAAATATACAATTGCCTGAAAAGATTGGGTAAAACATTGAATTTGTACAAACCTTTGTATAAGACTATACATAGCTGTGAAGTACTGTATTTAATTTCATGGCATTGCTGCGCTATTTACTGACCCTGGACAACTGTCCTGTTAAACTCTCATGTCTGAAAAGAGTCAAATTCAAAAGTCAAATTCACCTGTGCAGAGAAGCTGATGATCTCCCCAATAAAGAGACATATCGTCGCTGTCTAAAGAAAAACATGTATCTCCATTTTTGTTGATTTGTACTTTTATACCTCTTTTGATCACATGAGCTGCTATTTACACTGTGTGGAGATTTCATGACAAATGGTCCAACAGAAATAGCCCAAAACTGCTTTGTCTGGTTCCATTGACTTCCATTCAAATTAAATTAGGTTTTTGGCCTCTCCTGTAAAGTTGCCATTTTGGAGATACCTGGTTTTCTTTGGACAGTGACGGTATGCATTTAACTGTATTTTGTATTCTCTGTAAGGTTTTAATGCTCAAGGCAACTTTCTTTATATTGAATGGTAAACAACTGGGCATTGAACATCAAATGGGTACAGCAATGCAAGTCTAATCATATGGCATATTTCATACACTAGTCCATTTTATATAAATAAAGGTCAAATAAAACCGCCGTAAATGTCAGGTTAATTTTAGAAATGGCTCACCTGCCAATGACTGCAGTTCAGAACTGCAGAGCTAATGTTTTCGCTTACGATGCGGAACATACCTACCATGATATTTTCTTTGTGGTAACTTTAGTTCTAAGAATTACAAAAGCTGAAAACTACACAGTGCTTTCTGCTGAGAAATCAGCCTCAGCAAGCATACCAGCTTGTAGTCTTTTAGCTGGTTAGCAGAAGCCTATAGTCATTTGCAGCCATTATATTATAGCTCGTAATCATGAATCCAAATCCACACATAAAACAGTAACTGTATTCAAAATGGCATACTACACATTACTCGCTTTCTAAATCTGCCTAAAAGTAGTATGCAGTATACAGTATACCCGGATGGTGTAAACTGTTGAATGCTGAAACTGATGAATGTTGAAAAAAAGAAATTATGTTTTGCCAGCAAAATTTGGTACATTTGAAAAAAGTTGGAGCAGGGGCAGGTTACCATTGTGTTAAATCTCCTTTCAGGTTTACCACTGTGTTGCTCTCACAACACTGTGTAAGTGTAAAATTCACACAAGATCTTCAATGGGTGATGGGTTTTCACTGCAGACGGGCTAGTTCAGCGCTCAGTCTCTGTACCACTGAACCTTGCTACTGTAAAATATGCGGAATGTGGTTATTATTATTATCATTATTATTTAAATATTACTCAGTAATGGTCCCTATCATTTCCTAAAAGTACTGTGTATTTCTCTGGGTCATACTTATATGGAACTGGAGGGGAAGAGGTTAACATGAAACATTTGATGATTCTTGGTCATTGTATTTTTAGCCATTTTAAGCTAGCCTAGCCTGCTACCCAGGATTAGCATTGAGCTGGTCAGTGAGGAAGACTGTAAAACAGATTTGATTATTGCTTCTTGTAATTATAGCTACTAAACATGCATGTAAATTTAACAACCTTGTAGTTTCTATAATATGACTGTAGTACAGTAAGAAAGCTTGGTGCAGTAAGTGCGTGGGAAAGACTGTAACTAACACGATTACTAGTGTATGTAGCCACTTCTCTTTTGTGGCTCTGCTTACACTGTGTGACCAACTTTGAGTTGTGAAGGTCAGCCGAAATGAGCCACACTGTACAATTGGTCTTGCGGTGTTGACCAGTAGATAGTGGTGAGTACCATGTTATGCCCTTCAGTTTGACGAACGCCCCGTCCGTCTTTCAGTCCTTCACCAATGATGTTCTCCAGGACATGTTGGGCCGGTTTGTGATAGCTTACATTGATGACATTCTCATATACTCGCTTGATTTATCCTCTCATGTTCAACAGGTCCCCTCTCGCCTCCTTGATAACCATTTGTTTGTCGAGGGGAAGCAATGCGAATTTCATTTGAGGTCACCCTTGGTCCTTCCTTGTGTCATTAGTCACAGGGGTTGTACTCATGGACGATCGTAAGGCTGTTGCACTGGCCATATGCCCTATCCCCTGTTCCATTTGGGATCCCCAGAGGTTTCTCAGCTTTGCAAATTTCTACAGACATTTTACCAGAATTTACAGTTCGGTAGCTGCTCCTCTTACGTCTTTGTTTAAGGGCAATGGCAAGCGCTTGGTTTGGAAACCTCAAGCAAAGAGTGCGTTTGAAGAGCTCAAAATAGGTTCACCACAGCTCCTTTACTTAAGCATCCTGACCCCACCAAGCCGTTCATGGTGGAGGTTGATGCTTCCAATGTTGGAGTAGGCGCTGCTTTATTGCAGAACAGTGGTGAGGCCCAAAAATGATGTCTGATTGCATATTATTCCTACAAATTATCCCCGGCAGAACAAAATTGGCTAGAGGGCGCCCAACAGATTAGACTTGCAAGCACAGTACCATGTGTGGCCCTCATTTCATGTATCCTTGCTAAAGCTGTTGTTCCTGGCCCACTAGACGAGGCGCTACCTGATGCCACGCCCCCTTCTCCAGTCATGGTGGAAGGGACTACTGTTGAAGCTGTTCACTGGCTCCTGGTCTCCAGATGGAGAGGTGGGTCGACTGGGAGGGCTATGGGTCTGAGGAGAGGAGTTGGATCCCCGCAGCAGACATTTTGGATCCAGCCCTGGTTGAGGAGTTCCACCACTGCCGTCCATCCCGTCCAGTTCCCAAGCCCAAGGAGTCCTAGGAGGCATTACTCTATGATGTCACACCCCGTGTTCCCTGTCACCCAATCAGTCCTGTTACGACTCTCCAGAATATTAGATTCACCTGGTGTCCATGTGGTCTCCATGTGTATGAACCCCATTCAAACACTGTCTCATTGCAAACCCTTAGTTTGCATTCCTGAGCGTTCTTACTGTTGTTTCCACTTTGGTTCTGACCTCATTTCTATTCTCTGACTTTCGATTTCTCTTTGTCCCCTCAACTGTCCAATTGTTGAATGAAGCCTGTTTGACTTTTAGCTCTGCTTGTGTCGCTCCGGGTTCTTTGTTCATGACAGGCATGTTGTGTTTGCCATACTGAAAGACACTGCTTCTGTATGTGTAGCTCAATAAATATTGCCTATATCTGTCTACATTTAATAAAAAATTACTGAAACAGAAGCAGAAACAAATCTAATAGCAAAGAAAGGCATCCTGTGTGTATCACTTCTAGATAAACAAACAGCTTCATCTGTGTCATCCATTAGAATATAATGTAGTACACAACGACTTTTGGATCATTCTTTGTTTATGAAATTGCTACTATGCCCCATTCATTTACAGATACTTGTTCAAAGCCCTTTGGCTCCCACATTTACTGTTAACAGTTCCGTATGCATCCATTTATTTCCACCATTATTTTAAACAAGGAAAAGAGAGAGCTGCTGATTCCCCACCCCTTCACCAAAAGAAAGTTTCATTCTTCATGATGATGACCACTGGATGCTTGCCTAAATACTATGGTTAGGCAGACGTACAATAGGCAGATCCAGTAGAAAGTCAGAAAAGTATTCAAAAAGAGCTTAAATGGAGAAAGAAATATAGACCTGAAGTAAATATGTCTTTTTAAATGTCTTTTTAAACGTTTGTTGAATGTATTCTTTCCGCAGAGGTGTTGGTAAGTGTCCCTCTAGTGGTGTCCTGGTCCTGCTCCTCCTTGAATGCATTCTCAATCTTCGACCGAAGAGCGTAACATTGTTCCTTAAAACCGTTCCCCATGAATGCATAAAGAAACGGGTTCAGACAGCTGTTCACAGAGGCAAGAAAGAAAGTAAGTATCCTAATGATTAACTGTACCTTTTTTTTCATGAATAGCCTAATCAGAATAACAGTGTGAAAAGGCAGCCAGCAGATCAAGAATGTAACAATCAGCAGTGTCATGATCTTGACTGGCTTTCTGGGTTTCACTCTCTGATTGGACAGCTTTCTCATGATGACAACATAACAGATGAACATGATCAGAAACGGGATCACAAATAAAAAAATGAACCGACATACGACAGTGGCAACGTAATTTTTCTCACTGTATTTGTAGAAACACTGGGTTTTCTGCTGACGATGACGAATGCTTTTCAAAACAAGTGGTGGTGTACTAAGTGCTGCTGAGATGATCCAAGCTGCCATGACTATCACAGAGGCTCTTCTTACAGTGCGCTGGTTCTGAGCCCACACAGGAAACATAACCACCACACAGCGGTCCACACTGATGATGGTGAGGAGGAAGATGCTGCTGTACATGTTGAGCCACATGATGAAAGTATTAAACTTGCACATGAAGAGCCCAAAGGGCCAGTTATTAGTGATGCTATCAATGACATAGAAGGGCAAAGTAGAGCAGAATATGAAGTCAGACACAGCCAGGCTAAGGTACCAGGTGGTGATGACCGACTTCTTCACCTTAAAGCCAGCAATCCAGATCACCAGACCATTTCCAGCAACTCCCAGGATGAAGATGATCAGTCTTGCTACAGCATTGAAAATACACATCGCATCTCTGCAGTATGATGAATCTGTAGTCTGATTTGTGGTGTAGTTCTGTATTCCTGTCACTGGGGTTGAGTTCATGATGCCTCTTGATTCTGTCTGTTAAAGACTAGCAGTAAAGTGCAGCTGTGTAGAGTACTGGTAAAAAAGCAGCAAGTGAAATAATTAGAAATAAAGAAGAAGGAAAGGAAGTAAATGAAATGTTGGGCTTTATTTGTAGTATGTGTTTGACCATTGAAAAAAAGAATAAAAACATATACTATTAATATAATAATAAACATATAATAAATATATAATGTGCTGTAGGTTTTGCAGAATTCACTTTTTATTTCACATCTATTTTATCAATTCTTTAAATTCAGCGAATAAGCAGTAATTGTCCTTTAAAAGGTGCAGCATTGTGTTCTCTGTAGAGTGTGTTTTATTTTTACTTAGAAAATCATCAAAGAATGTGATTAGATCAGGGGTGCTGGGGGACTTCTGCATATGACTGTATATACCCACATATACAGTCATATAATGTGAATTTTACAGCATTACTGCACTATTTACTGAAATCTGTACTGCTGAAGTCTAATGACTGAATCAGATAAACCTACGAGTCAAATTCAGCTGTGCAGAGATGAACATAGAAGCTGATGTTGTCCAATCTGTGTCCTTAATGCAGAAATAACATAAACATCTCATTAATTTATGTATATGTCTGTGTGTATATGTGCCCAATGTTATCACTACTGTAATTGGCCATTGGGCATCATATAGGCGAGGCAAGTCTATTTACATAGCACGCTGTATACACAAATCTATTTATATAAGTAAAAGCTAAATATGGTTAATTTTTGAAAGAGAATGACTTACCTGCTACGGGCTGCTCCAGTTCTTGAGAGCTGATGGTGTAGTCACTGATGGTTTAGTTGCTTATGACGGGGAACCAACATTATGTCACAATCATTTCTTAAAATCCAGTTCCTCTCTGTAACAGAATTTACCAAAATGAGAACCACACTCTCCTTGCTGCTGAAAAATAAGCCCAGAAATTCCAGATGCAGACCATTCAGAGGTAGGTTTAAATAAATACACAATACAAAAAAACACAATACAAACCAATAGAAAATAGTAAAACCTTGTAGGCCTTGTCTATTGTCCATCAGTCTAAATTTATCATAATTTATTATTTCTTGTAACATTTATCTTCTAGCATTGCAATTCTACACTTCCTTCTGGATGCAACTATTTTTGAAGATGACTGTGTAAACAGTTTCTTTGGCACACGTGAGATGTCTCTGCTTGATCCAGAACTAGTTAAGGCAAGTCAGTAACCATTATGGAACTGTCCCTCGCTGCCATATCTATGCAGATTGTAAAATGTCCTGGTCTGAATATTTTTACTTCCTGGATGCTACAAGTTACTACATCTAGATTATACAGCACATTAATATTTACAGAACTGGTCATTTAAACTTACTAAACATTGACTTGTGTATAAAACAATACAGACTTATATATGAAGCACTGTGAGTTATTACCTTTACGTTAATGGAACCAAACAGTCACATTTTAAGTGTACATGTTTTACTGGACTCATACGTGTGTGTGTTTCAGGGCACATTACATACATGATTATGATGAATCTATGATGAATCGATTTGGACACGGCTAAGTGCTTGCTTAGTTCATGAGTCAGCAGTGGTATTGGACGGCCTTGAGTCACATATTTAAGATAAAACTGGATCTGCATTATTCTCAGCAGGACATCTCACTTCCTGGTACTGTTCTACCGTCAAACTCTAGAAGGCTGGAGCTCAGGGCTGTGTTGTATATTGTCACTTTGCCGGTACATAATGTTTGCATGGTAATACCTGTAAGACAGATAGAAGTTAAAAAATATATAATGATGAAAAATCCACAAAAATGTGTTTTTGTAAAGTGAATGTTTCTGAAATTAAAATCTAATCAATGCACTTAAATCTGCTTAAGGCAAACAATCAGGAGAGAACCTGATCTGATCACCTAAGCACTTTGTGGCTGAAAATATGATTATGTCTATTAAAAAGCCACAGTGGTTATGATTTGGCACCTGTAAGTCCTGCAACATTTAAAGTGGAATGGAAAATGTCAAGATATAAAAGAATAATTTGAATTTCTGTCACGGTGCGGTTGGGTTTTGGCTGTCCGGTCACACAGGAATAGCTTCAAGCTGGAGACGTGGAAGACTGGGTGTATCCGCATGAATGGAGTCAGGAGCAACTGGTAAGTGACTGTGTTGACCCGGTGTTCCACCTTACCCGGGGGCCAGCTTCCGGTAAGTCACGCACAGTGAGTGGTCCTTGGTGGATAGCCAGACCTGCTGCCCCCAACAGTAGGTGGGAGCCCCGTCTACTGTCCTCTGCTTGCTTGTACGCCCCCAAGGCGGCTATTTAGGCCACCCGGGCTCTGCTCCAGGCATGCCTGCACCGCTGCACATATTGCTTAGCCGTCGGAACCCTAACAGTGCATTCTTGCTCGGGTAACATGGGTGGTGGGTACCCAAACTGGCACTCAAAGGGGGACATGCCCAGCGAGGAGTGCCAGAGGGTATTGTGGTCATACTCTGCCCAGGGCAGGTGCTTGGCCCAGAATTGATGGGCTTCACTTGGTGAAGTAACTGCATCTGAAAGACTGTCAATAACACGATTACTAGTGTATGTAGCCACTTCTCTTTTGTGGCACTGCTTACTTTGTGTGATCCAGTTTGAGTCGTCAGCTGAAATGAATCTGAAGTTGGTCTTGCCATGTTGACCAGTGGATTGTGCAAGTCATGGTTGTACAGAGTAACTCCACCATATACCAGAGAAAATGGATGGTGTAAGTTGTTTAGTGTTGTTGTGTGCATGGTGTATGTATTAGTCTTTGTCAGGATGTGGAGTAATGTGTGGTTCCGTGGGTGTGTTGGGGGTTGGTCACCCTAGAGTGACGTGTGTAGCTAATGATAACTTAACCCATGGATTCTGGTGTCTGAATGTGCCTTTTCTGCTATGTGTTTAATAAAGAGCACATCTTGTAGCTAATTCATGCTCTCATATTTATCAGATCTGCAGTGTAAATACTGGTACTGTGTTTGTGCAGATGCATTACAGCAGTAGACCTTATATAATGGAGTTGTAACAAGTCACAGTTGTATAAGTGAATTAGTATTTTACAGCCCTGATACCAGATAATTACAGCAGATGTACTTCATTGATTTTGATTAATAACTCTAACATCATATATACGTGTACTGAGTTATTATTCTCTCTTATTGTGTGTTAGCAGCTATAAAAAAGGCGAGTCATTTTAAGTAAATTTAGGGAAAACTTACCACATTTTTATCATTTTATTATTAAATACTGATACAATGGCAATATTTTTATTTATTAATGACTTTACGAATTTATTTAGGAAAGTACAACTTGTTACCATGGTGTTTTTTATTACATTCCTGCCTTGTTACCACTACAATGGCTAATTTATTATCCATAAAGAATTATAAAATAACCAAGGCTGTCTTTTAGGTCAACATAATCTGCTCTTTGATTCCCTCACCAGCTCTGTGGCCAGTTAAGCGAAGCAATAAACAGAGCTACATGGTCAGCTTTCACAGATATCTGCTAATTTCCTGGGTATTTCTGCACAGTGTTACGGATACTGATGAAACTGTTCCAATTAGCAAACCGGTGATGGATCACCAAACTTGTGACATGGTTTCTTCCTGCAATGCTCTATTTATTTCTCCAATTCTCCTCCCAGTTCTGATCTGTCAGTATTTCCTTTGTTGTTTCCCGCCTCACTGTGAGAACACTAGTCTGGGCTACCACTGTTTGGTATATGTACCAACCCGACACCTACGATAAATTCATTCGGGATTTTAGGACCATGTTCAATCATCCCAATGAGGCCAGAGCAACTTGTAAGCTTCTGGTTCAGCTCCACCAGGGGTCTCGGATGGTTGCGGATTATGTCATGAACTTCCACACCGTGACGGCTAGAAGTGGCTGGAATGAATCAGCGCTACTCACCATATTCCAGAGTGGCCTCAACTTGTCTGCTGTGGATAGGGATCTCGTGGTCCTTGGCCTTATCTCTAAGATCACCGCCCTCATCACCATGGATGTTAACGCCCTTCATTCTGATTAATACAACAGCTTTTTGTATTGGACACTGCTGAATATGCTGTAATTCTTGGTCTCTTTTGGTTGCGAACTCATGATCCTTCTATTTCATGGTCAGAGCGGGAAATTGTAGCCTGGTCTCCTCATTGATTTAAACATCGTCTTCGCCTTCCCCATATCTCTGTTTTTTCTACCTCTTTGAAAAGTCCTGATCATTCTTATGTATGTATTCCTCCTGAGTATGCTGATCTGGCGGAGGCCTGTAAAAAGGCCAACACAGTCAAACTTCCACCCTATCAGTCTTATAATTGTGTAATTAAATTGCAATCAAATACCCCCTAGGTTCCGTACTTATCCGCTCACCCAGGCGGAGGACAAAGCCATGGAGGAATACATACAGGTGGCGCTAGCCCAGGGATATAGCCCAGGGATATAGTTCCCGTCATGCGTGAATAACTCAGAGGCACCACCATATTCACAAAATTAGACTTACAGAGCACCTACAACTTGGTCAGGGTACAAGAGGCTGATGAGGCAGATTCTGCTGTGCTGTAGTCGCCATACAACAGGCAGATCCAGTACAAATCTTGCTTTTCAGAAAAGTAGTCAAAAGGTCTTAAATGAAGAAAGAAATAAAGTGAAAGTAAAACTGAAGTAAGTATGTTTTTAAATGTCTTTTTAAATGTTTGTTGCTTGTATTTTTTCCCCAGAGGTGTTGGTAAGTGACCCTCTGGATGTGTCCTGGTCCTGCTCCTCCTTGAATGCATTCTCAATCTTTGACCGAAGACCCTAACATTGTTCCTTAATGTCCTTTCCCATGAACGCATAAAGAAACGGGTTCAGATAGCTGTTCACACTGGCGAGAATGAAAGTGAGTTTCTTAATAATTAACCATACCTTATTTTTCTTTAATATCTATTCAGAAAAACAGTATGAAAAGGCAGCCAGCAGATCAAGAATGTAACAATAAGCAGTGCCATGATCTTATTTGGCTTTCTGGGCTTCACCCTCTGATTGGGCAGCTTTCTGACAATGACAACATAACAGATGAACATGAACAGAAACGGGATCACAAATAAAAAAATGAGCCGACATACGACAGTAGCAATGTAATTTCCCCCCCTGGATATGTAGGGTTTTCTGCTCATAATCATTTTGATGAATGCTTTTCAAAATAAGTGGTGGTGTACTAAGTGCTGCTGAGATGATCCAAGCTACCATGATTATCACAGAGGCTCTTCTTACACTGCGCTGGTTCTGAGCCCACACAGGAAACATAACCACCACACAGCGGTCCACACTGATGATGGTGAGAAGGAAGGTGCTGCTGTACATGTTGGGCCACATGATGAAAGAATTAAACTTGCACATGAAGAGCCCAAAGGGCCAGTTATTAGTCACCCTAGGGATAACATAGAAGGGCAAAGTAGAGCAGAATATGAAGTGGTTTGAGTAAAAGGAAATTCTGGTTCTGTTACTGGAGTTGAAATTATGATGCCTCTCAACTCTTGTACAACAAACAATAATGGACAAGTATGGTCGAATCTGTTGGATCTGTTAAGTACTACTGAAAAATGAAAATACATTTGTTTAGGCGTTTATCTAAGTAGAGTAAATGAACACATCCTCTATAAGAAACATATTAAGTATATATATATTTTTTGTTTTGCAAATTTCATTTTTATTAGTATATGCTATTACTTTCACTTTTAAAAAGTATATGCTTTTTTAAATTCATTTTTTCTGTATGTTAAATTCATTAAATAAACATCAATTATAATGTACAGTTCTCTGAAGAGGTTGGGTAAAAAAACTGCTGAGAAATACTAAATCTGCCTAAAAGTAGTATGCAGTACGCAGTATACCAGGATGGCTTATAACAAGACATAAACAACACATGTGATAGATAAATGATAACACGACAATAACAAGGCATGTACTTTGAGATTTGTAACTTTGTAGCCCCCCTCTATACGCTAGAAGACTGCTGGAATAATGTTATGTGGATGGATAAAGCCAAATAAATAATCTGTATGGTTTAAATGAGAGATGGATTGCTGTCCAGATACATGATAGGACTGTTATGAAATAGTATGCCACCAAAAGCAAGAAACTTTGGTTCATAATTATATATTTGTAATTATAATATGTACCTACACCCAGATGAAATCAACCAACTGGAAGGAAACTTGCAGCATGCAAATGATGCAAGGATCATAATCGTCCGTGCATGTGAAGTAAGCCTTATCGCGGTTCCTGAGTCACCCAATAGCCACCATCGCAAACATTCAGCATGCAGTGCTGCCCTCCATGAGTCATCGCCATTAATAGATGACTGCACAACGCAGAACTGTGTAGAGCACCACGATGAATTGTCATGTGTTACACCTCCAGAAGGTCTGGTGTCATTCCATTTCCACCCCTACCGTACAATCTGCAGGAACTGTGTGAGAATATTCAAGATGCTTGGGATAGATTATCACAGGATTGTCACAGGATTTGAAACGTCTGGCATGTTATGTTAGCCAACTGAGAGATATTACTTCTGTAGGTGTAGCTCAATAAATATTGCCTATATCAGTCTAAGCATAATAAATATCAATGAAATAGAAGCAGTAATGATCTTTTAATGTGTGTTTTGTATTACAGGTAGACATACAAGTAACCAAGGTTATTAATATTTTTGATATTTTGACAGATATGTTTTGACATTAAAGCTTATTGAATGTAATATTTTATGAACCGTTATATAAAATATGATTTTTCAATGAACCAAGACCACAATTCATAGCACCTGCACTAACCCACAGAACCAGACTAGCAGCCAATCATGAGCACACATACCTTGCTATATTAGTGACAGTAGACCATAAAATACGATAACAAATCTAATAGGAAAGAAAGGCATCCTGTGTGTATCACTTCTAGATAAACAAACAGCTTCATCTGTGTCATCCATTTAAATATTATGTAGTACACAATGACTTTTGCATCCGTCTCTGTTTATGCCACATAAATGTATACATGAATGTCCATAGCACAATGGCTCCCACATTTACTGTTAACAGTTCCATATTAATCCAGTTATTTTCATCATTACTTTAAACAAAGAAAAGAGAGAGCTGCTGATTCCCCACCCCTTCACCAAAAGAATGAAGATGATGCCCACAGGATGCTTGTCTGAATAGCTTCACCATTAGCAAGGCAGATTCTGCTGTGCTGTAGTCGCCATACAACAGGCAGATCCAGCACAACTCTTACTTTTCAGAAAAGTATTCAAAAAGGGCTTAAATAGAGAAAGAAATAAAGACCTGAAGTAAATATGTCTTTTTAAATGCTTGTTGATTGTATTCTTTCCCCAGAGGTGATGGTAAGTGTCCCTTTGGTAGTGTCTTGGTCCGGCTCCTCTGTAAATGCATTCTCAATCTTCGACCGAAGAGCGGAACATTGTTCCTTAATGTCCTTTCCCATGAACGCATAAAGAAACGGGTTCAGACAGCTGTTCACATTGGCGAGAATGAAAGTAAGTTTCTTAATAATTACCAGTACATTATTTTTCATAAATAGCCTAATCAGAATAACAGTGTGAAAAGGCAGCCAGCAGATCAAGAATGTAACAATAAGCAGTGTCATGATCTTGATTGGCTTTCTGGGCTTCACCCTCTGATTGGACAGCTTTCTTATGATAGCAACATAACAGATGAACATGATCAGAAACGGGAACACAAATAAAAGAATAAACTGACATACGACAGTGGCAATGTAATCTTCCCCAATTAATCTGTAGAAACACAGGGTTTTCTGCTCAAAATAATCTTGACGAATGTTTTTTAAAACAAGTGGTGTACTAAGTGCTACTGAGATGATCCAAGCTACCATGACTATCACAGAGGCCTTTCTTACACTGCGCTGGTTCTGAGCCCACACTGGAAACATAACTACCACACAGCGGTCCACACTGATGATGGTGAGGAGGAAGGTGCTGCTGTACAGGTTGAGCCACATGATGAAAGAATTCAACATGAACATGTAGAACCCAAAGGGCCAGTTTTTAGAGACCACATAAATGACATAGAAGGGCAAAGTAGAGCCAGACTCAGGTACCAGGTGGTGATAACCGACTTCTTCACCTTAAAACCAGCAATCCAGATCACCAGACCATTTCCAGCAACTCCCACGATGAAGATGATCAGTCTTGCTACAGCATGGAAGACACACATCACATCACTGCAAGATGATGAATCTGTAGTCCGACTTGTGTTGTAGTTCTGTATTCCTGTCACTGGGGTTGAGTTCATGATGCCGCTTGGTTCTGTCTGTTAAACAGTAACAGACAAGTGCAGCTCTGAAATCAGGATGTAGGAACGCAAGTAAATTAAATGTGACTTTTTTGTGTAACTTGTTATGTATTCAACCATAATATGTAATAAATATATAATGTGCTGCAAGTTTTGCATAGTTTACTTTTTATTTCACATCTATTTTATCAAATATTTAAATTCAGCAAATAAGCAGTAATTGAGCTTTAAAAGGTGCAGAGATGAACTCTGAAGCTGATGTTGTCCAATCTGTATGCAGAAATACAATGTAAACATTTCTTTAATTTATCTATATTTCTGTGTGTATATGTGCCCAGTGTTATCACTACTGTAATTGGCCATTGGGCATCATATAGGCAAGGCAAGTCTATTTACACAGTACGCTTTATACACATATCCATTTATAGAAGTAAATATATACTATATATGCTTAATATTTGAAAGAGAATGACTTACCTGCTATGGGCTGCTCCAGTTCTTGAGAGCTGATGGTGTAGTCACTGATGGTTTAGTTGCTTATGATGGGGAACCAACTTGTCACAAACATTTGAATCTGTCAAAATCATTTCTTAAAATTCACTTCCTCTCCGTGACAGAGTTTACCAAGATAAGAACCACACTCCTTGCTGCTGAGAAATGTGGCCAGCGATGGAAGATGCATGCTATGCAGTTCTAGTTTTACTTGGCTCTGAGTCCCATAAACCTGTGCAAGCTCAATAAAAATAAATAAATAAATGAATAAAAATACAATACAATAAAATACAGTAAAACCTTGTAGGCTTTGTCTACAATCCAAATTTTGAAAAAGTTAGGATGCTGCGTTGAAATGAAAATGTATGTAAATAAAAAGATAAGGCAACAATTTGCAAATGTCATTAACACACATTTGAAAAAATATAATTAATTAACTCAAAGTTTGGTGGCAGTAAAACACCTCAAAAAGGTTGAAACAGGGGAAACAAAAAGCTGAAAAGTAAGTGGTACTAATATAAAACATCTCAATATTAAACAAGTCACATGACCAAGTATAAACAGAGCCTTTTTTTTTTGAGAGGTGAAGTAAAGATGGCCAGAGGTTCACCAATCTGCGAGAAACTGCATCTTGAAACTGTGGAACAATTTCAGAATAGTGTCCATCAATGTAAAATTGCAAATACTTGGATATCCCACCATATACAGAACATATCACCAACAGATTCAGAGAATGTGGAGAAATCCCTGTAGGCATGATCTCAGGTGGCACTGCATTAAAAACAGGCATGATTCAGCACTGGAAATCACTGCATGGGTTCAGGGGCACTTCCAGTAATCACCGTCTGTGACCACAGTTTACCAAGTAATCCACAAATGCAGGTCTTGTGACAATATGATCCAGATAGGCCACCGTCTTCTCTGGTCCAAAGCTCATTTAAAATGGACTAAGGGTGAAATGGAAAACATTTGTTTTTTGAAACCATGGATGCCATGTCCTGTGGAGGAGAGGGTCCATCCAGCTTGTTATATAGTATACAGTTCAAAAGCCCGCATCTCTGATGGTATGGAGTTGCATTAGTTCCTATAGCGGGGGCATAGAAGCAAAAAACTAGTTTCCCCATGGCTTTAACCAACAAATCCTTATGGAGGCACCATAGTCAACACTAAGACAGTTTGTTGTCAGACGTCCGGAAAGCCTAGTGTCACTCCATCTTCACTCCTGCTACAAAAACAGCAGCTACTGTCTGAGAATATTGAAGCTGCATGGGACGAATTATCGCAGGTCACCATTGCACCTCTGCAAGTCTATGGCAAGATATGTGGCATGCTGTTGTGCTAGTCGTATTTGCTACTCCGTACTCAAAGAATTAACTCGATGTGCTACGTGACATTCACACATTGGTCAGGCTGGTCTTTGATGTCCATTTGCCCAAAATGCGCTGATTTCCATCGCCTTTGATGTCCTGTGGTGATTGCTGGTCTTCTAAGCCCCCTGTGATGAGGCTGGTGTGAAGTTGACAGACCCCATTGTTTCACAGTAATGAAGTCACCATTTGTCTGCTCCTATTCCCCAGACAGTTCCATATGAACAAGCATCTGGTTCTTTCCCGGTCTGTAAACTGGATAAATTTGATGGTACCCGTAATTTGTGTAGCGGCTTTCTTTTACAGTGTTCTATCTACTTCGCTAATTCTTCTCTTTTGCTCTTTGCAGATAGTTCACGTTTTGCTTTTGTTGTGTCTCTGCTCACTGGGAAGCCCTTGACTAGGCTACTACTGTCTGGGCGACTTATAATAAAATAAAAACCTATAAGGATTTTATTCGAGATTTCAAAGCAGTTTTTGATCATCCCGACGAGGGTAGAACCGCTTGTAATCTGCTTGCCCAGCTAAACCAGGGATCCAGGTCAGTGGCACAATGACAGCTTTCTGCAATGGCCTGAATATGAACATGCACAAAGAACTTGCGTATCGGGATGATGGCCTCTCCGGAGGATTTCATCACATTGACCATACACTTAGACCATCACAAGCACGGGGCCATACCAGCGACTCGCCACCCTACCGCAGCCCACCCAGTTCACCCTCTGCCTCCTACTGCACCCTGGTCTAGACTGACTTTGGATCATCGGCCACCACCTGGGTTCACCGCTGAAGAGCCTATGTAGGTTAACATCTGCCGAAAGAACATGCCGTCTTTAAGGAGGACCACATCTGTACTGTGGATGGTCTGGACTCATGCTCCGACAGCAAAGAACCCCATTACCACCCGCAAGCCAGGACAGGCCCACCACTCCGCAGCCGTCCGTGGTGAGTAGCCCCGCGCCGGGAATCGTTACAAAATCTTTCATGATCCCGGTGACTCTGTATTATCAGACCTTTTCATGTGTGTTCCCAGCCCTAATTGACTTTGTAGCAGTGGGTAATTTTATACATGCCAGTGTGGCTAAGCAACTAGGACTTCTCAGCCACAAACTCAAGAGACCCTTGCGTCTGTCTGTGTATGATGGGGACCCCATGGGGAGGGGTTTTGTTTCCCGCATCACTGCGCCTGTTATCATGAATGCCAGTGGTCTGCACGTGGAGGAACTGTGCTTTTTTTTGTTTTAGACATGGCCGAATACGCTGTCATTCTCAGCCTGTCGTGGCTACAGACTCATGACCTCTCTATTTCCTGTACTAACTGTAAGAATTTACTGTGAGTAAATTGATTTACTGATTACATGATAATCTACATGGAAAAAACATAAACGAATAGTCGAATCGTCGGCCTGGACGAGCAAATCCGATTCGACTGGCAAAATGCTGAGTTGGGTACAGCTCTAAAAGGGCTACATCTGCCAATCTACTTCTCACGCAGCTTTTTTCTTTATAATAAAAAAGGATGGCGGCCTCAGGCCTTGCATTGATTATTGTGGTCTTAAGGCTATAACTAAGCATTACTCCTACCCACTTCCACTAGTTCCTGTCGCATTAGAGCAGCTTCGCGGAGCTACAGTATTTACCAAATTGGATCTGCATAGCGCTTACAACCTGATCAGGGTTGAATAGAAAGGAGATGAATGGAAGACGGCCTTCCTCACCACTAGGGGGCACTACGGGTACCTGGTACTTCTCTGGGACATTCTAGGCTCGTTCGTCATAGCTTATATCGATGACATACTTGTTTACTTGCCGGATCACCCCACTTATATTCAGCATGTCAGGAGGGTCCTTTCACGCCTCCTGGCAAATTACCAGGGCACTCAAGTCACCTCACAGGTGTGGCCAGCTTTTGGGGAGCATCTGGGAAATACTGTCAATCTCACTTCCGGATTTCATCCTCAAAGTAGTGGGCAGTGTGAACGCATGAATCAAGAGTTAGGTAAATTCTTGAGAATATACTGCCACGATAATCAAACAGATTGGTCAATGTATCTGCTCTGGGCTGAGATTGCACAGAACTCTCTAATCAGCTCCACTACTGCTCCTTTTCAATGTATTCTAGTGTATCCAATGTATCCTCTTATGCGCTGGGCCGCCCCACTATCGAACGTGCCCTCTGTGGAACACTGGATGCGGAGGAGTGAGGAGGTATGGGAACAGACCCATCAGCGTATTAAGGATGCCATACACCAGCATAAACGGCATGCTGATTGACGACGGAGGGGGAAACCCCCTCTTATGCTCCAGGAGATCGAGCGTAGCTTTCAACCAAGGATTTGAGGCTCACTGAGGGAAGTAGAAAATTAACCCCTTAGTATGTTGGTCCTTTCAAAATTCTGGAAAAGACAAACGATATATTATCTTTACAGTTGCCTGCTCTTTATCGTGTATGTTCATTCCTTTCATGTATCTCTGCGGTTATGGAGCTGAGGAGTGTAGCTGGGGTCACTGCAGTGGAGTTAGACGCTGCTTATATAGAAGACTTCCATCATCGCCATCTATTCCATCCCGCTCCCAGGCCTTGGGCCGTCCTGGGAGGTTGTCCCCAAACCTGTCTGGTGGAAGGCGACGTGATTGTCCCAGGTGGTTCTTCTTGAACCCAACCACTAGTCCCTAGTAGTCTGAGGCAGACTGTGCCCTTCCCAGTTCTGCTGGGGGATTGGGGGGTTGTTGTCGTCCTCGGTCATCTTCTCTCTCGGACTCCTTGGGGGTTCCTCTCGCCTTTCTGAACTCCTCTTCCTAAACTTTGTTAGCAGTTCTGAGCACTCTTTCTGGTTTATGTGTTTATCTGGTTCTGACTTCCTTTTGGTTTCTGACTACCCACTCAAAGTTATGCCACATGCAGAAGTTCTCTGATGACACTGCAGTCATGGGGTGTGTGCAAAATGGTCAGGAAAGGGAGTACAGAAGCCTGGTTGAGGACTTTGTGGAGTGGTGCAATACCAACCATCTGAAGCTGAACATCACCAAAACAAAGAAGATGTGTATGGACTTCAGAAGGTCCAGGCCCTCTCAGCAGCCAATCTCCATCGAGGGGGTTGATGTGGAGGTGGTCAGGTCCTACAAATACCCTGGTGTGCACCTGGACGAGAGGCTGGACTGGTCAGTAAACACTGACTTCGTCTACAAGAAAGCACAGAGCAGACTGTACTTCCTCAGGAGGCTCAGGTCCCTCAGGTTCTGCCAGAAACTCCTGCTGATGTTCTACCAGTCTGTGGTAGCCAGTGTCCTCTTTTATGCTGTAGTGTGTTGGGGAGGCAGTATCAGCAAGTGGGATGCTGGACGACCCAACAGGCTGGTGAGGAAAGCTGGTTCTGTGCTGGGACTAGAGCTGGAGTCCTTAACACCACTGGCAGAGAGGAGAGCTCCAGCAAGCTGCTGAACATCATGGACAACATCACCATCCTCTGCACAGCACGATCATCAGGCAGAGGAGGTCATTTAGTGGCAGACTGCTGTCCCAGTCCTGCTCCACAGACAGACTCAGGAAGTCTTTTGTCCCTCAGGCCATAAGATTGTTCAACTCCTCTCAGTTCAGCAAATGAAAACTCTGTGACACTCTTCCATTCCGGTCACTCCAACGGACACACCCCCATCTCTGCACACACTCCCTCCTATCTGCCCTATTTCTATTTATATTGTATTATCCTACCCCGTTCTGTACTACTGTTTACACATCCTGCACTGCTAAATTATTTATATTACTGCGTACTTGCACTGTCTGTATGGCTGACAACAGCCATCTTCTCAACTGCACTGTCTATATGACTGACATCAGTCATCTTCTTAATTTGCACAGCAAAAGGTATACCACTACCTCCATTACACAGACACTAAGGACTCTATTTTTATACTTTCAAACTTTGTATAGTATCTTTGCCTTTATCTGTATCACTTCTATCTTGTGCTTCTGTTGTTTTGTGTACTTTATATATCTGCTACTGGATGCCTTGAATTTCCCTCTGGAATCAATAAAGTATTTATCTATCTATCTATCTATCTATCTATCTATCTATCTATCTATCTATCTATCTATCTATCTATCTATCTATCTATCTATTGTATTGTTGGTTATCTCAGATGCTCTGGCCTTTCTCTCTGCCTTTTTAGAATGTTGTTGTTGTATTTTATGATTTAACTTGGTTTATGGTAGCTTGTACGTTCGCTCAGAGGTATGTAGATTTGCATGTCTATCTAAGACCTGTGAATTCTGTCAGACTTTTTGATTATGCATATACAAAATACATTTCTATGGCTGCAAATGTTTATTACACATTTTAAAAATATATTAATTAGTTTACATGTTTAGTTAAACATGCTGTTGTTTCACTTGCACACAAAAAAATGATATACAACTGCAGACTTGAAAGATAACATCAAGCCTTTTGTGGTTTGAGTCTTGAGTTCTATATATATATATATATATATATATAATATATATATATATATATATATATATATATATATTATGTGTGGGTGTGTGTGTGTGTGTGTGTGTGTGTGTGTGTGTGTCTGTGTGTGTGTGGTGTGTGGTTGTGTGTGTGTTTCATGTTTTTGTCCAATAATTTATAATGGGGGGCAGTCAGCTAAAATGGGCATCATGTGATATCCTCCTACTCCTCCTGCACTGCATTCTCGACCTTTGACTGTAGAGCGTAACACTTCTCCTTAATGTCCTTTCCCATGAAGGCATAAAGAAACGGGTTCAGACAGCTGTTGGAATTGGCAAGAATAAGACTAAATGCAAATGCAATGTCTGATTTAGGCTTTGTCCTGTATAAGTTCATGAAAAACAGTGTGAAAAGGCAGCCAGCAGATCAAGAAAATGCCAATTAGTATCGTCATGATCTTGATTGGCTTTTTGGACCATGCCATCTTGTTGGACTTCAGCTTTCTTATGATGACAACATAACAAATAAAAATGATCAGAAATGGGATTACAAACGAAAAAACAAATCGGCTTGCTGTGTCAGCAGTGTGATTTTTCCTATTATTGTAAATGCAAAGGGAATATATTTTTGTCTCGTTACCATTATAATAATAATAATAAAGGTCTTTGAAAACAGCTGCTGGTGTACTAAGTGCTGCTGCAGCAATCCAAGCTATCATGACTATCACACAGGCCTTTCTCATGGTCCGCTTGTTCTGAGCCCACACAGGAAACATAACCACCACACAGCGGTCCACACTGATGATGACGAGAAGGAAGACGCTGCTGTACATGTTGAGAAAAAAGACGAAGGAGGTTAACTTGCACATAAAGCGCCCAAAGATCCACTCCTTTTTTACCATATAGACCACATTGAAGAGTAGGGTAGAGCAGAATATGAAGTCAGACACGGCCAGACTCAGGTACCAGATGGTGATGACCGACTTCTTCACCTTAAAGCCAGCAATCCAGATCACCAGACCATTTCCAGCAACTCCCAGGATGAAGATGATCATGTTAGTTACCACGTAGAAAATACACTTTACATCACAAGATGATGAATCCATAGTCTGATTTGTGTTGAGGTTCGAGTAGAGCAGAAATTCTGGTTCTGTCGCTGGAGTTGAATTCATAATCTGTACAGGAAACACAAAGAGACAAGTGTGGTTCTTTTGGGTATATATGTATATCTCTCTCTCTCTCTCTCTCTCTCAGATACATATATGTATATATATATAAATCTATATATATATATATATATATATATATATATATGTATATATATATATATATATATATATATTATATAGTAGAGAGAGAGATGAGAGAGAGAGAGATCAACAGTTAAAAATCAGCAAAAATGGAGATGCTTGTTTTTTCTTTGGATGGCGACAATATGGCACATTCAGTACATAGTATATCCTTAGTATATTGTTTTCTCCTGGGTATCTCCCTAAAGAGACACACCATACCAGCATATACAGTTTCTGGAAATAATAAAATAAGAGACCCACTCAAAGGATCAGGTTTTAACAGTGAAGGGTATATGTTTGACCAAAGTAAGCAGTTTTCCGTTTTATTCACTACTGGTCTCCCAAATTCCAGATCAATATTGTATTTTTAGATCTGTTTTTGTTGTAAATGAAAAAGAAGAATAAACAGAAAGGCCTTCAGAAGCCTGTGTTGCTGTAATTTCATCTTATGGTTGCTAAGTGACAAGAATAAGGTGCTGCTCATCATGGTCAGAAGAGAGTCGTTTTCGCCCTCTGCAAGTCTGTAGCTTTGTTGTCCCATGTGACATGAACCACTGTTTCTGAAATGTTCAGGATGGAAGAAACCTGACGCTGACCTATCTACCCTTCTTATCCTCATTAAGAACCTCTCTGTTCAGTTCTTTTGGCATGGTGTGAAGAAGTTCTCTTTAGAACGACTGCTGTACATGTTGAGATGCTAGTTTAAGAAAAACCTGGAGTGGTCCAGAGCTGTATGTATTTTGTATTTTGTATTTTCTGGGTGTTGATTTTTTCTAAACCACTGAGTGAACACTGGCCTCCTATAGGTAAAACAAGGCTAGTCTATTTATATAGCACATTTCATTCAGAAAGGCAATTAAAATAAATATCATCTGTTTAATATAAGAAATGCCTTACCTGCCAATGACTGCTTCCATTGAAAACTGCAAATTTGATGGGTTTGCCACTTATGATAAGGGCAAACTTTATATACCAGGAATATTTCATAACCTTCATTTCCTCTCTGTGGCGACTTTTAATTCTAAGAATCTGACAAACTCACACCCTGCTGTCTGGTGACATGAGCCTCCGCAAATCAAATTGCATCAATCTGCCCCAGTGTAATCAGATCATGCTGCACCCAATGTATGTAAAGAGCAACACAAATGTACTACAGTTCTAAAGTTGTGGCATGGTACAAAATGTACATAAAAACAGAATGCAGTGATATGCAAGTCATTTAGCCTATATTTAATTGACAACAGAACAAAGACAACATATCTTATTTATTATTTATATGTAGAATTTAGATTTGATACCAGCAGCATGTTTAAATAATGGCATGGGACAAGAAAGGACTGGTAAAGTTTGTAATGATAAAAAACCCACTTCTAATGAACTAATTAGGTTAATTGGCCAAAGGTCAAAAACATGAATGGGTATAAAAGAGCATCTTAGATAGGGTGGAGTCTTTCAGAGGTAAATATGGGGAGGGGTCACCACTCTGTAGAATCTGAACATAAAATATTTAGGAATCCAGAAATCTCTTTTTACGAAAGGGACAAAGTCCATAACTAGTATTGGAAAGCAGTGATCCTCAGACCCTCGAGCAGCACTGCCTTCAAAACTGACATGATTCTGTATTGGAAATCACTGTATGGGCTCAGTTCCCAGAACCATAGTCTGTAAACACAGTTCATCATTGCATCCACAATGATGGGTTAAAAATATGAGGTGGAAAATGTCTTCTTCAAATTGCCTATAAAAAAGGCACAGTGGTTATGATTTGGCACCTTTGGCACCTGTATAGTGGCAACAGGTTTGTGGTGGAACAACAATGGGGAACACATATATATGTGTTACTGTAGCAAGCACAAACTGGATGATTGAATGACTACATGACATATGACTATGACATAAAGGCACAGACTGTTTCCTGTCTATGGTTGATCAGGACATGCGAACATACACGCACATACTCGTGTTTGTTATCTGTGACCCGTGGAGACATTACAAAGAGTTCAGTTCATTTCTTAGAGACTTACCCAAACCTTAACCAGAAGTACCACTAGCCTAGCGTTGTGAGGCTAGTAGTGGTTTAACAAAGATGGGAGGTACCCGCAATGTGAATATAAAAACAGGTTATGGTCCCCACAACGTAGCATAAATTTGACACCCCCACACAGCTTGCTGCCGCTGTGGTTAGTTAGTAACTATATTCTTTTAAATGAGTTGATCCCCCAAATGTTACATTAGATAACTGTGTTAATGTCACATTTAGTATGTTGATGGTGGAATATAATTGAACGTATTCGGTGGCTAATCTGGCAATCTACAAGAGATAAAGTACGTTAAGATTTAAAGATGTTGTTAGGCCTGATGAAGTAGATCATAGTTATTGTTGTCTTTTTTTTGCTGTGAATGCCAAGCTAAAGCCTTTTCTCATCATAACTGGAATTTAAATGGATTTTGTAAATTTACTACATATCTATATGTAAGGTAAAAATATATGTCAATCATGTAGAACACAGAAATGAACTGTAAAAATATAAATGAATTATATATAAAAAATTCATTCTTCATAAACAAAACACTGTAAACATTTACATTCATCACTAAATTATATACATGGTCAAATTATATATATATATATATATATAACTACTACTGCTTTTAAAAATATTCATATCTGGAATTAGTGTTGATTTGTGCTTTATCTAAACTTGCCTATAATCATACAAAAATAGATTGGTTTGTGATGAGCATGTAAAAAAACATCCTATGGAGTGTTATATGAAGATGCGCAGTGTTATGTGGAAGTTGCATACAATCACAAATTTTTCAAGATATGAAAATCCAGTTGGCATTTACATGTCATATATATTCATATAATGAATGTAAATGTGTTGGACCAAAATATATACCTAAAACAGCTTTTCAACATATTATTATATGATAGGAAGAATGAATTATATAATGGGCCTGCCAATGAATATATAATACAATATACAATTAGAGCAATTTTTTATATTACATTTTATTTAGAACAATTTCAAAACTTGCTACTTTCTTTTTCTGTAAAACATTTATTTAGAAGTCCAACTGTCACGAGTATAAAATAGATAACACTTCAGCTCAGTCTTTGTGTGGTGTGTGCATCCCTCATGTACCCCTCTGTGAAGAAAAGCTCATTTTCTGGGTGCTGCTTTCATATAGAAAAGACCCCCACCCTCTTTAGCTATCTTGGTGGAGGGGGAAAGACAATACAGTGAGGACACTGGTCTTGATTTCTTTCAGGCATGTTTATTTATTTAGCTAGCTTGGCTTGCTACGTTATCCCAGCAGGATGTTACTAGATCTATTACTAGCTATTCATGGCCGTCTCTAGGCTGTCACTAGGTGGTTGTTGGAGTGTTAGACGTGGTTGGTACAATGTTGCTAGGTGTCACTGGTGGTTGCTTGGTGGCAACCAGATGACTTGCTATGGTACCACAGCAAGATGTTACTAGATGGCTGCTATGGTGATACTACAAATGTTATCCCATCTGGTTGCTAGGGTAAAGTGAATGCACTTGTGTCATGGTGGCATAAGAAGGGTCAGAGGTCAGGATGTAGTTTTACTGCAGTGCGCTTGGCTGTGTCTGCTATTTCTTCATACCTTCCTGACACTTTAACAGTAAATATGACGTATGACAGTATGACGAAAGCTGAGCTGCTGCTACTGCGAATCACTTTTTAGCTTGTCTAGCTTTATATAAAAATTGCTTTGCATGGTTACCAAATACCCAAATGCAGTCCACGATTTACAGGCCATAATTCAGCCACCCAAGGGTTAAACTGTCTATCTAACTGATCAGTACAAAAAGCTTAACATGCATTAGTAACTAGGGTTGCCACCTGTCCCGTAAAATATGACATTGTCCTTTATTAGCCAATTTGTTCCATATACACACGTCTGTCCTCACACACACACAAACGCTAAAATCTAACAATATCTGAATAATTAAAAAAAAACCCTCTCCTGGCTCTGCTCCTCTGTGTGTTTGTGCCTGGCTGCTTGCGTGTGGTGTTTTTCACAGTTGCCTCATAGACAGACACCAGACACCACAAACGGCGCTTCTCCACAAAACCGTTTTCAGTACACCCGATACTTTAGCGCTTCCAAAAGTACAGGAAATACAGTAACAGTTTCTGATGAATCCAGGATTGTTGAATGGAATGAATAAGCAGACAAGTTTTTTTTTTGTTTTTTTTTTGTTCTGTTTTTTTCTCTCTTAAGTAAAAATGTGTCCCCTGAGAGTTCCCTATAGTTATGCCCTTAAAAAGGTTACATGAAGTTCTCATTTATTTTGTTTATATTTTTTAAAAGTTCATTGTTACACATTCCACACAAACCCAAGATTTTCATTTAGAGTTTGAAATAAATCCATTTTGTGAGAGAATGTATTCATTGGTAGTAAAGCCTTCAAGCTCTAAGTATGAGTTTGACTGCTTTCCTTGATCACCCCTTTAATAAAAACACAGGCTGAAACGAATTCAGTATGACGCCATGGCAGCGAACGTCCTTTTCAGTCGTGTTTTGTCTTTTGTGCTGTGGTTTGTTCTCATACACATCTCAAGAAAAATAAGTGACGATTGTCATAAACGCTGCTGAGACGATCCAGCTAGAACCACTATCTAAGCTTGTTCTGAGCCCACACAGGAAACATGACACCCACACAGCAGTCCACACTCGATGATGACGAGGAGGAAGATGCCTGCTTAACAGGAGACACAAGTACGGACACAGCCAGGCCTCGGGATACCAGGTAGTTAGTTGACATACTTCCATCTTCACTCCCAGCAATGCAAGAACACCGGACCATTCTAGCAGTACCCTAGATGAAGATGATCATATTACTTACTGCAGGGAACCAGTACCATCACATCCCTGCAAGCTGCTGCAGGTTTACATTTACGTTTAAGGCATTTAGCAGGACGCTCTTATCCAGAGCGCTCGTGTACAACCGGGCTTAGTGTTTTCCAATGGATAATATTCCAGCTAGTATATAGGAAGTGGTAGAGCCTAAAACTCACGCCCCAGCTCAGACACTGTCCAAACAGGGGGCCAGTGCTGCATACCTAGAGAATAATACAACAGACATATAAAAAGCAAAAGAGCACTACCAATGGGGGGCAAAACCCCATTGCACCCCAGCCCAGCGCTCATACCTATATAGAAAAGGAAAGGTCAGAAGTGCATATAAGTGTAACACAACTACAGACCTCCCAGTAGTGCTTACTCACTTAAGTGCATTACGAAGAGATGGCACTGCACAAGTACATATAGGGGTACCTGCTAGGGAGGTTGTGTTTGTCAACTTAGAAGAAATAGTCAGGGGAGTCAGGATATTCTGTTCCGTGTCTCTGCAGTTGAATTTATGATGGCTCTTGATTCTGCAAGAGTAAACACAAACCAGACACTTTTAGACAGCAGTCACATTCACCAGCCTTGAGGGGTCAGGGATGCATCATGAGACATGTGAAAAATGTTATGATAACTCAATGACAGGTAAAGAAATGGCGAATGCAATTTATGACGAAATGATCGTGTCTACACAGAAATCAACAGCAGGATCTTTTTTCCTTATCTCCTAGCAATCACCTGTCTCCTCTCCCTCCTGTATTGGGATTTCATAATTCTCAATTTTCCAGATTCCCCACTCCACGTGTGCCGTCGACCCATGGCCTGTGGGACTCTTCTGCCATGTTGGGACTGTGTTAGCCTGCAAACCCTCTATTCGGTTCTGGTTATGTTGGGTTGCTAAGGTGAGCAGGGGGTGTACTTACATTCTCTTGAGGGGTCTCCTCCAAAGTTTGGAAGAGAGAGAAGAATGGTTGGATACTCTTGTTTCCAGTATGGTACATATTAAACGCCCCTTGTCCCCAGTGTGCTTATCTCTTTATCTAAACTCTGTGTTAGTTCTAACTGACCTGGTGTTTTTGTGTCCTTGCCTGTCAGCCATTCATAGGATGTTTTTTAAAATCATTTTTATATCCATCAAACTTTTATCATTAGACTTTTGAAGAAATGAGTTTTTTATAAGCAGAATTGATCACTGTAATGATCCTCTTACACTGGTAATTTCCAAACAACTGTCCATCCTCAACAACTCATATAGAATATATTAGCGCACAGTTTTTTTTTAACATAAAACAAATAAGAGCTCATATCACTCCTGGCCTGCTTTCTTAAAGAACTGCACGCCTGTATCCTTTAGAAAAAAACTTTACCCTTTAACCATTACATTTTTTTCCAGTTATTATACTTCTAAACTGTAGAAGAACCTAAATCCATATGTTATTAGAAAGTCAGTGCACACTTTTTAAGAAGCATTTTAGAACGTTTACTCGTTTAAACTCTGAATCAACACATTAAATATTCTACATCATTGTGATATTTTAGAAAATTTGATCTGTGTACGGTATCTCATAGTCTTCGGCTCATTACTACACATCATGATTTCTGCTATTACTGATGACATCAGTCAGAGTAAAGCTTTTTGAGCTGCCTGGCAATGATAAAGTAATCAACAAATAAAAAAGTATTATTATATTACACACATCATACAGAAAGAATAATAGCCTAATAACACAGCATGAACATAATCTGATTAATATTTAAAAGGGCCCGGCCTTCTTTTGCAATGCATGGCTGCTTCGGTTCAGAATTGTAGAGCTGATGGCCACTTATGATGGGGGCAAAAAAAACTTCATCAGGAATATTTCATAATCAACATTCAGTTCCTCTCTGTGGTGACTTTAGTTCTAAGAAGATATTGACGAAAAAAAAACCACACCCTGCTCTCTGCTGAGAAATGAGACTCAGCAAACACTAAGCTAAATTTCAATATACAATAGATTAACTTGACCTGACATAAGTAGTAGTCAA
>JAMWET010000734.1:0-12500 GCA_024036415.1 Prochilodus magdalenae
GTTGGTTATGTGTACTGTAAGTAATGTGTTTGCGTGTACAATACTAACTCGTTGAAGATGTAATGGTTATTAGGATTCTACGATGTCAGTATTGAGCCTCCACACAGAACTGTTTAGAGAACCAGAACGTTAAATGACTACAGGACAAAATGATAAGAAAGTGTCAAAACATGGAAGTGATTTACAATCAATAGTTCAGGCTTTGTTTTGCTGGGCAGAATTTTGGTTTCTGATGTTTTTCATAGAAGCCTAAATCCACACCACACAGCTGATCAAACAGGCAGAACAGACTGGGACTGTAAACAGCTCAAAACAGCATTCAGCAGAAGTGCTGTTCCTAAAAAAACCTGTACGTATTTTATCTTTTGCTTGTTTTTTAGTTTTAGAGAACGGTGTGGAGGGAAGAGTCCCACAAGCATTGCTCATATTTCCACATCTCCTGTACACCTAAATATATGACATTATGCTTTATCAGAAAATCATCAACAGCGAGGTCAGTCTAGACTGATGTTAGTGCAGAGTGAGGGGTCCAGTGTGGTGTACTGGAGGATTTTAGCTGACACAGAGATGTAGTGAGTTTTAACAGTAAGAATTCCTGAAAACCTCCCAGTGAATATCTGCATTTACTCCTCCTGTCTCTGTGTTGTAGTGTTCTAGTCCTCTCGCCGTGGGGACACACTCAGCAGTCCCAGGAGAGAGGATGGGTAAAGAAAATGTCTCTATGTGCGTTTTAAATTTCATCCAGACTGTTTTCACCACTTTCACACTGATAATGAAACACCTCACTCTGGACTGAGAGGAGCCCAGAGCACTGATTCATAATCACACTGGTGAAGTAGAAGTGTCTGTGGGGTCTAACTGTCCTTTCTTTGTTTTTTTCATTAAACAAGTACACGAGGGAGGACTATGATTATACGTTTGTATATAATGAAGATGATGAAGATAACATGTTGTGCCTGGGAAACTGTGGACCAAAAGTCGGATTACTGCTGTATAGTTCCCATATTCTTCACTGTTGTGGTTCTCCTCAGTCTCATTGGTAATGTACTGGGTTTGCTGATCCGATCCTGCGACTCTATGAAAAACCTTAAATCACTGACCAACATCTTCATCCTCAACTTGACTGTGTCTGACCTGATCTTCACTCTTGGACTTCCGTTTTTGGGTCTGTCTTACTCACATCTGGGTCTGGAGCGTTTGGTGATTTCATGTGTAAAGCTGTGAAGTTTGGTCTTCTCTGTTGGGTTTTAATAGTTAGTGTTGGGTTCCTGATGCTGATGACACATTCAGCAGCTATGTAGCAGTGGTGGTCCATCCTCAGTCGGTCTGGAACAGATGGCACAGGTCTGTCTGGCCCATCGTTGCCTGGTGTTAAGCTTTGTGGCAGCATACCAGAATCCTGTACAGTAAAGTCATGACTGACCTGAAAGACCCTAATAAACATTACTGTGAACTATGACAGCATTACAGGTGACTATTGTTTGATACATACAGACAGAACATTGTTTTTGTTGTTGCCTTTTCAGTCATGGGTTTTTGCTACATACGAATTCTTCAGAGCGTCATCAGGTGCCCAACAAACATCAGACACAGGACCATAAGACTGATCTTGTGTATTGGGCTGGTGTTCTTTGTAAGCTGGGCTCCTTATAACATTGTGACATTTCTGGAGACCTTAAATTTTCATCACATTGATCTTTTGGTAGACTGTATTACATTACTTCGTCTTGACTTTGCGATTTATGTCTGCAGACTGCTCGCTTATTCCCACTGCTGTGTTAATCCACTGCTTTATGTTTTTGTTGATGTAAAATTCCGAACTCACTTAAAGAGGCTTCTAGGGAAAATGCTCCGCTGTTGAACTGACACAGATCACTAAAGGACAATGGTAGAGATTCAACCATTCAGTTTTATGTGTGCTGAATGTTGCTGTAATCCACTTCAGTAAATAAACTGCTAAATAAATACATAAGTAATGAGAGGGGGGTGATGGAGCTCTGGAGGCAAAACCGAAAATATTTAAATCACTGCTTTCTAGTAAATCTTGGGGTGAAATAAAAACAACCCCAAAAAAAATATGCATTTGTTTTTTTTTTCTTTAAGCATTTTGGTCTAGCTGTATGTTGGTTTCTGCACTGCCTCATAGGATAACAGTCCGTTTCAGACAGGAGCTGACCACTTTACATCACCAGCAGTTTTTTCCCCAACCACAGTAATGAAGAACTGGATGCGTGGATGGTTTCGAGTCTGAACAGGCACTCGGCAGTGCTGTTTAACAGTGCTTGTGGGATGCTGACTTTCATCAACTCCTAATAGCATTACTTTATAAAAGCACTACCATAATCAGGAGCTGTTTACAAACACAGCTCTCACACATGCAATCCAGTACATTAAATTAATCTGTCATATTTTAATATGGACGTTACAAACTAGTTACTGAGCCATAGATCTTGAAATCCTGCAGATGGAGAAAGCAATTACGACAACTGAGACTGTGATGGTAGCTGCCGGTGGAATATGGTTCAGGGCTCCTGAACACCACCCGGGAGCTGTGCCGGGCAAGCTACTATTTAGAAATCGGGGAGGACCCAAATGCAAAGCAGTCAAACCGTGGGAAAAATAAGAAGTGGATGAAATGTACAATTGAAAGGCAGCTGTATTGAAAGGCAGATAGCCTCCCGCCACCGGAGCAGTATGGCCTGACCTCAACCAGAAGGTGGAAAACAAATATAGGTGGGGAACAAAAACCCAAACTACTACACAACCCACCCCTCAAATTCAGGAAAAGGCAACACACAGGATGCCAGGGGAGACTGGCCACCTCCTAAACCCTCCCAGGTGTAAACCTAGTAAACTTCCAACAAACAGCAATCCCCAAATTCAGGGCTGCGAAGGAAAAAAATAAATAACACCATAACAAAGCGAGGAGACAACAGTTCTTCCCTTTCACTTGAACTCTCCACTATGTTTAGTAGGGGAGAGCCAGAGAAAACAAGGAGAGGGAGGGGTGAGAAAAAACCCTTAACCCCATCTGAGGAGCGGGCACAGTAGATGAGAGGGAGGGCGACCGAGACCTCCACAGCCCTCAGCAGCAGAAAGGAGAAGAAAGGTTCTGCTTTGTTTTATTTTTCTTTATGAAGGGGAGCACCCAACACTCTCAGCCTTCCAAAGATGAAGGAGATCGAAAGGAAGATCCTGAGGGCTTGAGCTCAAAAACCTCTACAGTGTACCACGTTTGGTTCGGTGTAGCCTCAGCGTGATAACATCATTACCCACCAGGGAGTCACCCCACGGTGGGAGACACGTGGTGAGGACTGTGGTTTTTGAATACTGTTCTGGGTGACCTATGCAGTGCTACACCAATAAGAGTCCTCTCGGGCCAGACTCCTAACACGGGGCAACTGGCCCACCTGTAAATATGCCATTAACATTGTAAGATGGCTACGGGAATTACGAGCGTCAGCTAAATGCCGTAAATGTACCAGCCAGGACCTTACACACGCTTAGTGCAGCAAAGAACCAGCACCCCAGACTGATTCCTGAGAGGTACATATAGCCCATTCACCAGGGACAGGGTGTTAGTGTTGATTGCTGGTTCCCTGGTGGCCAAGGTAAGGCTGCCACCCATGAACAGAGCCTGTTCGTCGTCCCTTCTACATGTTGTTCTACATGTTGTCATACAGCATCATACCATCCTTGCCTTCTCATCGATTTTCGAGGGACATCTTGGTGATGTCACTGGTGTGCCAAGTAAGTTTCCTCTGTTTGTTGATTATTGTTACATGGTATATACAGCCTAGTGCCTTGTGAATGTATCATCTCAAATGGTACAACACCCCCAACCCATTTATACTCCTCCAACTCCCAAAATAAACAATTAATTCCTGGTTATAATGCAGGAAGTATAATCCAAAACAGGAAGACAGCATTTTTCACTGTGTTGTTACATCATAATCTGGTGGAATTTTTGGTGGAGGGGGTTGGAGGGGTATGGGGATAGAGTACCATTTGATTTACAAAACATGCCTACCACTTTGAAGAGTCAAAATAATAAGACTAATACATGAGCTTCTATTAAAGACTGGTGGACTGAGAGACACTAGAGTCTCTTCTCCTACACTGAGCTGATGAAGAGTCCTGTTCCAGAAATGATTATAGGACATTAGAGCCGTAATAAACCATCCTTCTGTTACTCTCCATACTTAAGCACATTTGAGGGTAAATACTTTAGTACTGTTACTCCAGTAGAGGTCTATAGAGAGGAACTTATACTGACACTGGAGGAGGAATATTTACTTTCCGGATCTTTATCTCAAGTTCATAGTTTGAGCCGCCACCAGAACTCTTATCAATGCTATATGACTACATGTGCATACAAGTAGATTCATGCAAACAAAACGAGGAAGTGCTCTACAGTCATGTGCAGCTTCATTTACTGGGCAGAAACTGTGGTTTTTAATGTTTCAGAGAAGCCTGAAAGCAGGCAGAACAGACGGACTTCTACTGCAGAACCTGATACCCGCTCTGTAAACAGCTCAAACAGCTGTTTTCTACAAACCTGTACGTATGTATTTTATCTTTTCCTTGTTTTAGTTTAGAGCACAGTGTGGAGGAAGATCACTAAGTTGCTTATAATATAATATAATTAGCCGAATTATATATATATCTATATAGTATTAATATATATACTATATATAGAGTAATCTATACTATATATATATTATATATATATTATTCTTATTATATCCCATTATACCTTCATTATGTATTATATATATATATACATCATATTTATTACGCTCCCAGTGGAATATCTCTGTACATTTATCCTCCTGGTCTCTGTGTTGTAGTGTTTCTAGTCCTCTCGCCGTGTGGACACAACTCAGCAGCGTTCAGGAGAGAGAGAGAAGGGTAAAGGAAATGTTCCTATGTGTGTTTTAAATTTCGATCCAGACTGTTCACCACTTTCACAATCTTGATAATGGAAACAAACCTCACTCTGACTGAGAAGGAGCACAGAGCACTGAATTCCAGTATCACAATGGTCGAGTAGAAGTGTTCCTGTGGGGGTCTCAACTGTCCTTCTGTACTGTTTTCCAGAAGATAACACGTACAGCAGGGGAGACTATGTGAAATGATTACGTTGGGTGTATAATGATTATTACACATGATTCAGATGTGATGCACATATCAGAATATGTCAACCTTTGAGAGGCAGTGTCGATCAGAGATTCGGATCTACTGTAATTCCCCATATTATTCACCATCGTGGGTCTCCTAAGTCTCATTCGGTATTGTAATGGTGTTTCCTGGTGGTCACTCGGACTATATCCACGGAAATCACTGACCGATATTTTCATCCTCAACTTGGCTGTGTCCTGACCTGATCTATCACTCTTGGACTTCCGTTTTGGGCCTGTTATCACGCCTGGAGGCTGGAACGTTTGGTGATTTCCATGGTCCTCTAAAGCTTGGAACTGTGTCCCGTCTCTGTTGGGTTTTATGAGCAGCACCATGTTTACGGATTTATGAGGGCCCACTACACAGTTATGTAAGCAGTGTGGTCCATCCTCGAGTCTGTCTGAATATAGATAGGCACGGTTTGTATGGGCACCAGCGTTGCTTTGGAATGGTGAGCTTTGCGGCAGCATTACCAGCCTTACTGTACAGTAAAGTCATGGCTGACCCAACAGACTTTAAAAACGTTTACTGTGAGTATGATGGCATTACAGTTCCAATTTGTGTCAAATATGGACAGAACATTTCTCTTGTCATTGCGTTTTTAATCATGTTTTTTTGCTACATGAGAATTCTTAAAATCATCAGGAGGTCTGGAACAAACAAACACAGGGACATAAGACTGGTCTTCTGTGTTGTGCTGGTGTTCTTTATAAGCTGGGCTCCTTATAATATTGTGACATTTCTGGGGACCTTAATTTTTTATAACATTGAGCCTTTTACACGTTGTGATGTGTCCATTTATCTTGACTACGCGTATTATGTCTGCACACTGCTAGCGTACTCCCACTGCTGTTTTAATCTCGTGCTGCATCTTTTAGTTAATGTAAAATTTCAGAGTCATTTGAAAACTCTTCTAAAATGTTTTTATGTTGAATTGACATGAGAATGGTAGAAATTCATGCCAAATCTTGACCTAATCCACTAACATACAATCAATAACTAGCTTGCGGTGATGAAGCTCAGGAGGCAAAATTGAAAAGGTTTAAATAGACGTTTCCTACTAATAAACTCAGGGTGAAATAAAAACAACAACAACAACAACACAACTTTGAATCTGTGTTTATTTCATGCATTGAAGTCTAGGTGTACTTTGGTTTCTGTGCTTCCCTCTGCTTCAGGGGGAAAAGCTTGACTTAACTGGTGACTTAACAGATGACTAACTGGTGAGACCCATACCCACGAGCTTAGGTTAAATAAAAACTACACCCTCTCTGCCAAAAGAGGGCTACACTATGAATCGAGCTGCCTTTTGCTGGCTATATATGAGATCCCTAAACTACTTGTAAAATGAAAAAGGCATTAAGATGTATTAAACGTTAATAAAAAAATCGTAAGAAACTGGGTTACAGCTTAAAAAAACATCAAATAAAAGGGATAAAAAAGGAAATCACGCATTAAAATGAATTCTGACGTTCATAAATGGGTTCTGAGTGGATGTGTACAGACATTACTACTCTATGTATAGCTCAAATATTGTTACTTTCCTATAAAGATTTTGTTTAGGAACCTACAACCTACAACTCCATGCCGAGACATCTGTAAACATGGAGGCCCGATGCCATACTGAGAGATGCTGCTTTTGTATGTGTAGCTCAACAAATATAGCTCATATCAGTCTAAATGTATCATCATTTTTGTTTCTGGAATTGTTGTTTGTCTGCAGTTAGAACGTAAACAGGCAGTTCTTAGTAGTTTTTTTAAGAGAGGGTGGGAGAAACTTGAACTTGTTATAACATGTAACTGGCCTCAAGTGAACGTTCATTTTTCAAAAACATTAAAAGGCTCAGCTACGACATTTGATATGTTGTCTTTATACTGCTTTCAGTTTAATGGAGGGTTTCATTGATTCTCACATCAATGCGTTCAGTTTTTTAAAACTGCAGGGTTGTATTTACATGACAACCGTCTTCCCACGAGTCTTTTAGCCGAATCACCAGTGCAGAGAGCACTGCTTCCTCCTTCCCGGCCCAGCAGGTCTCCTCCTCATGCCACTGCTGGCAAAAGCAGCAATGGTCCCTTGGCTGCTCTCCAATTCCTCTGCTGCCACCTAAAGACTGCTACCAGAACACGACTCCACCGCTAAAGACTGCTACCAGAACACAACTACACCACTAAAGACTACTACCAGAACACAACTACACCACTAAAGACTGCTACCAGAACACAACTACACCACTAAAGACTACTACCAGAACACAACTACACCACTAAAGACTGCTACCAGAACACAACTACACTAAAGACTGCTACCAGAACACAACTACACCACTAAAGACTGGTACCAGAACACAACTACACCACTAAAGACTGCTACCAGAACACGACTACACCACTAAAGACTGCTACCAGAACACAACTACACCACTAAAGACTGCTACCAGAACACGACTACACCGCTAAAGACTGCTACCAGAACACGACTTCACCACTAAAGACTGCTACCAGAACACGACTTCACCACTAAAGACTGCTACCAGAACACGACTACACCGCTAAAGACTGCTAGCAGAACACGACTTCACCACTAAAGACTGCTAGCAGAACACGACTTCACCACTAAAGACTGCTAGCAGAACACGACTTCACCACTAAAGACTGCTACCAGAACACGACTACACCGCTAAAGACTGCTACCAGAACACGACTACACCGCTAAAGACGCAACCAGACACCGGACTTCACCACCGCTAAAGACTGCTACCAGAACACGACTTCACCACTAAAGACTGCTAGCAGAACACGACTTCACCACTAAAGACTGCTAGCAGAACACGACTTCACCACTAAAGACTGCTAGCAGAACACGACTTCACCACTAAAGACTGCTACCAGAACACGACTTCACCACTAAAGACTGCTACCAGAACACGACTTCACCACTAAAGACTGCTACCAGAACACGACTTCACCACTAAAGACTGCTACCAGAACACGACTACACCGCTAAAGACTGCTACCAGAACACGACTTCACCACTAAAGACTGCTACCAGAACACGACTTCACCACTAAAGACTGCTAGCAGAACACGACTTCACCACTAAAGACTGCTACCAGAACACGACTTCACCACTAAAGACTACTACCAGAACACGACTACACCGCTAAAGACTGCTACCAGAACACGACTTCACCACTAAAGACTGCTACCAGAACACGACTTCACCACTAAAGACTGCTACCAGAACACGACTACACCGCTAAAGACTGCTACCAGAACACGACTTCACCACTAAAGACTGCTAGCAGAACACGACTTCACCACTAAAGACTGCTACCAGAACACGACTTCACCACTAAAGACTGCTACCAGAACACGACTACACCGCTAAAGACTGCTACCAGAACACGACTACACCGCTAAAGACTGCTACCAGAACACGACTTCACCACTAAAGACTGCTAGCAGAACACGACTTCACCACTAAAGACTGCTACCAGAACACGACTTCACCACTAAAGACTGCTAGCAGAACACGACTTCACCACTAAAGACTGCTACCAGAACACGACTTCACCACTAAAGACTGCTAGCAGAACACGACTTCACCACTAAAGACTGCTACCAGAACACGACTTCACCACTAAAGACTGCTACCAGAACACGACTACACCGCTAAAGACTGCTACCAGAACACGACTACACCGCTAAAGACTGCTAGCAGAACACGACTTCACCACTAAAGACTGCTACCAGAACACGACTTCACCACTAAAGACTACTACCAGAACACGACTACACCACTAAAGACTGCTACCAGAACACGACTACACCGCTAAAGACTGCTAGCAGAACACGACTACACCGCTAAAGACTTCTACCAGAACACGACTACACCGCTAAAGACTGCTACCAGAACACGACTTCACCACTAAAGACTGCTAGCAGAACACGACTTCACCACTAAAGACTGCTACCAGAACACGACTTCACCACTAAAGACTACTACCAGAACACGACTACACCACTAAAGACTGCTACCAGAACACGACTACACCGCTAAAGACTGCTACCAGAACACGACTACACCGCTAAAGACTTCTACCAAAACACGACTACCCCACTAAAGACTGCTACCAGAACACGACAACACCACTAAAGACCGCTACTGATTTCTAGCCAGGATCCCCCAGCACACTGGGCTCCACTACCTCACAGGACTGTTTGCACGCTGCACTTGAACTCAAACCTGTATACTTGAACATCCAACTGTGTTTTTGTGTTCATTTTGTTCTTATTTATCTACAGTATATTTATTTATTTACACTGAACATCTGTACAAAGCAATTTAGCTGTTACCTGAACATTAAGCTTCTATTCTCACACCTGCACTGTACACTTTATATATCCATACTGTTTACAACCACATACTTACTGATACTGCGCTTACTCTTTGCACATGTCCTGCACACATACTGTACTGTACTGTACTGTTCGCACACATTGTTTTTGTCTTATATATATATATATGTGTGTGTGTGTGTGTGTGTGTGTATGTATATGTGTATATATGTATGTGTATGTATATATATATATATATATATATATATATATATATACACACACACACATACATACACGTATTCTTTAACTGCACTGGAGAAGGAGCCTGACCGTGTTTCGTTATGTACTGTACAACCCTGTATTGGTATAATGACAATAAAGTTGAATTAAATTGAATTAAAAGAGTGACTGGGACAGCAAGTAGACCACCTAGTCACACAGTAGCTGAATTCACTCAAGGTGTGTCTGCAGACTTTTACATATACAGTGACAGCCTACCTCATTAAGTCCACCAGCCTTGTATCTACACTTACTTATTTTACCAGTTCCATTTACCCTAAAGGACCGCTTTGTAGGTCAAGAGTTACAGATTATAGTCCATCAACTCTGAATACTTTATCAGCCCCATTTCCCCTTGTTCTTCAATGCTCAGGACCCCTACAAGAGGGTCCACCTCAGAGCAAGTATTATTTGGGTTGGGGATATGTCGGGCGGGGAGTAGTCCACCAACCAAAACTGTCCAGCCAACAGCATCCTGTGACCACTAATAAAGGACTAGAAGATGACTAACACCAATTATTCAGAAACAGATGAGTCAATGTTTCTGAATGTACATCTACAAGGTGGACCAGCAGGCAGGAGTGTCTGATAGAGTGGACACAGAGTTTACACACTCTAGCATCACTGCTGTGTCTGATCCACTCACACCAAAACACACTAACACACCATCACTACGTCAGTGTCACTGCAGTGCTGAGAATGATCCACCTCCCACATAATAATCCCACGCAGGTAAAAGGTCTGGAGTTGATTCCAGGTTTGACATTTGCATTTGGAAGCTGGTGCTGTGAACCCACAACATGCAGTTCTCAATGGAAGTGAAACAGAAGAAATCCATCAGAGAGATAGCAGAAATGTTATTAGTGGCCAAATCAACAGTTTGGTTCATTCTGGGGGGGAAAAAAGAGTGCACAGGTGAGCTCGGGAACTCACCAGGCCTGGATGTTCACGGAAGACAGCAGAGGTGGATGATCGCTGTGATGGTAAATAGAAAAACAGAAAGGCCAGATGGAATGATCCAAGGCATACCACATCCTCTGTAAAACATGGTGGAGGCAGTGTAATGGCATGGGCATGCATGGATTCCAATGGTACTGGGTCACTAGCATTCATTGATGATGTGACAGAAGACAGAGTCAGCCGGATTAACTCTGAAGTGTTTTGGGATATACTTTCTGCTCAGATTCAATCAAATGCAGCAAGGTTGATTGGACGTCGCTTCACAGTACAGATGGACAATGACCCAAAACATACTGCGAAAGCAACCAAGAAGTTTTTAAGGCAAAGAAGTGGAATATTCTGCAATGACCAAGTCAGTCACTAGATCTCCACCCAGGTGAGCGTGCATTTCACTTGCTAAAGATTAAACCTAAGGCAGTAAGACCCACAAACAAGCAAAAACTGACAGCTGCAGTAAAGGACCGGCAAAGCATAGCCAGGGAGAAAACCCAGCATGTGGTGATGTCCATGGGTTCCAGACTTCAGGCAGTCATGGCCAACAAGGGGTACTCAACAAAGTGTTAAAAATGTTTTTATTGTGGTTTTTGATGTTAAAGTTAATTTGTCCAATTACTGTTTAACCCTTGAAATGATGTGGCTTTGAAGAAAACTATTAAAAAACACTTAAAACTTAAACTGCAACTTAAGACTTACTGCATTCCTCTTTTTTGCCCTTGTTCTTGTGGGTTTAGCCTTTTATTTGCCTTCATTTTCCTTTTTTTAGACTTTTCCTTTTCTTTCCTTTCTTCTCTGAGGACTGTTTTCTTTCCCTTCCTTTCCCTTCTTCCTTTTTCTTTTCTTATTCTTCTCCCTCTCTCTCTCTCTCTCTCTCTCTCTCTCTCTCTCTCTCTCTCTCTCTCCACGCATCACTCATATTTTGCTTGTATGGAGTGACCAGATGAGGTCATCAGTTAGCTGTACACCGAGGAACCTAATATTGCTAACTCTCTCCATTTACACTCCATTGATGTAAACGGTGGAGTGACAACCCCTCTGCAGCCTCCTGTAATCCACGATCAGCTCCTTAATTTAGTTGGTGTTATGACAGAGATTGTTAACATTGCACCTCTCTGACAGGGTGCTGACCTCGTCTCTTTTCTGCATCTGTGATGAGGTCTAGGATGGTCATGTCATCAGCAAAGCTGAAGATGTTGTTGGTTGTGTGTTTAGTTACACAGTCATGTATAAACAAGGAATACAGGAGTGGGTTGAGTAAACATCTCTGAGGAGCCCCGTGCTCCAGTGTGGAAGAGAAGCTGCTTACTACTCTCACCACTTGGGGTCTGCCTGTCAGGCAGTCCAGAATCCAGTTGCACAAATGAGTCTGTGAGCTTGGTGATGGGTTTACCAGGGATGATTGTGTTGAAAGCTGAGCTGTAATGAACATAATTCTCACATCATGTGTTATTTCTGTGAGGGCTGTGTGTCCAGTGTGCAATGGCATCATCTGTAGATCTCTTGGAGTGGTATGCAAATTGGTCCATGGTGGCTGGAAGCGTGGAACGAATGTGAAACAACTTGATTAAATTAAATGAAATTAAATTGCACAGGTCCAGTGATGTTAAATTCAGGAAATAAATAGTACTTGTGCTTTAAAAAAACATCATACACAATCCCGCTGTTCAGAGAAGCTCTGACCCTGCTAAAGATCACCGTGTGACTTTCAAGACGAGCCTGAGAACACGTTTACAGGAAGC
>JAMWET010000734.1:20000-97500 GCA_024036415.1 Prochilodus magdalenae
GATCTCCTGTGTTGTGCTAGTGTTCTTTGTAAGCTGGGCTCCTTATAACATTGTGACATTTCTGTGGACCTTAAAAGTTTTTCCAGTCAAGTGTGATGTGTCCATTAATCTTGGCTGCGCGTTTTATGTCGGCATAATGCTCGCTTATTCCCACTGCTGTGTTAATCCACTGCTTTATGTTTTTGTTGATGTACAATTCCGAACTCATTTAAAGAGGCTTCTAGGGAAAATGCTCCGCTGTTGAACTGACACAGATCACTAAATGACAATGGTAGAGATTCAACCATTCAGTTCTATGTGTGCTGAATGTCGCTGTAATCCACTTCAGTAAATAAACTGCTAAATAAATACATAAGTAATAAGAGGTGGGTGATGAAGCTCTGGAGGTCAAACCGAACAAGTTTAAATCACTGCTTTCTACTAAATCTTGGGGTGAAATAAAAACAAACCAAAAATATATGAATTTGTTTTTTTTTTTTTCTTTAAGCATTTTGGTCTAGCTGTATGTTGGCTTCTGCACTGCCTCATAGGATAACAGTCCGTTTCAGACAGGAGCTGACCACTTTACATCACCAGCGTTTTTTCCCCAACCACATTAATGGAGGACTGGATGCGTGGATGGTTTCGCTGCTTTACTCCTCCTGTCTCTGTGTTGTAGTGTTCTAGTCCTCTCCCCGTGTGACACACTCAGCAGTTCAGGAGAGAGATGGGTAAGAAATGTCTCTGTCAATCAATCAATGTTTATTTGTATAGCGCTTTTTACAACCAACGTTGTCTCAAAGCGGCTTCACAGAAAACCAGTTTGTTGTATATAAGAAAAGGAAAAAAAAAAACCCACAAAGTTAATGTACAGACATTTGAGGGTGGGGGGGTGGGGAAAAACCGGGTCCAAGCCCCCCTTGAGCAAGCCTGAGGCAACAGTGGCGAGGAAAAACTCCCTTGATTAAGGAAGAAACCTCGAGAGGAACCAGGCTCAAGGGCGGAACCCATGTGTGTTTTAAATTTCATCCAGACTGTTCCCCACTTTCACACTGCTAATGAAACACTTCACTCTGACTGAGAGGAGCACAGAGCACTGATTCAGTACACACTGGTGAGTAGAAGTGCCTGTAGGGGTCTAACTGTCCTTTCTTTGTTTTCCAGAAAACAGCACAGAGGGAGACTATGGAAATGATACAGTAGCGTATGATTATGATGACCTTTGTAACCGTGAGGCTCTGATCAGATTCGGATCCATTATATTTCCCATATTCTTCACCATTGTGGTCCTCCTCAGTCTCATTGGTAATATATTGGTTATACTGGTGAACATTGGATTCTATACGTGGAAATCAATGACAAACATTTTATTGCTCAACTTGGCTGTGGCTGACCTGATCTTCACTCTTGGACTTCCGTTTTGGGCCTGTTATCACGTCTGGGGCTGGATATTTGGGGATTTAATGTGTAAAGCTGTAAAATTTGTCTTCTCTGCTGGATTTTACAGCAGCACTGCTCTCCTGGTGTATACAAGCTTTTACCGCTATGAAAGAATAGTACAGTCACGTCGGCGGTCTTTTGAAATTGGTGTTTTGTTCATTGCCTGGGTGGTGAGCATTGTAGCAGCTTTGCCAGACTTACTGTACAATGAAGTCATACCTGATTCAGACTCTGGTAAACTGTACTGCGAGTTTAACAGCACTTTTGCTCCCTTTGATGTTACATATGAGCAAAACATTATTTTTGTTGTTGCCTTTTCAGTCATGTTTTTTAACTATACAAGAATTATTCAACACTTGCTCTCCAGACCGTCTATCAGACACAGGTTTATAAGACTTACTGTTGGTATTGTGTTTGTGTTTTTTGTCTGTTGGGCTCCTTATAACATTGTGATATTCCTGCGGTCCCTAACTTACCACCAGATCTATACTTTTTCCGGATGTGATGTGTCCATTGAGCTTGACTATGCGTTTTATGTCTGCAGAGTGCTCGCTTATTCCCACTGCTGTCTTAATCCAGTGCTTTATGTTTTTGTTCATGCAAAGTTTCAGAATTATTTAAGGAGGCTTCTACGGATAAAAAGGAGTACAGAAAATACAACTGAAACAAGCTTGCCTTCAACCTTCTTGTAGTGCATTGGACAGTATATTGAGCTATATAGCTATCCGTAGATATAGTTCAAGAAGCACTAAGAGAGTTATATAGCTCCTTTACACTGAAGTAACAAATGTAGAGCTGATGCATGTTTTATTTTCCTACCTCAGTAAATGAAATAATCGTTCCACTGTCTCCGTGTGAGTTCATATCACATGCGGGTACAACGCTTGTGCTGACTCTCTGGAAGAGCTTCAGAACAAGCTTACAGGAAAGCACCTTTCAGGACCTCCGCCCCAAAAAGGGAACTTTCTGGTATTGTTCTGTAGCTGTTATAAACCCTGTAAGTCCTGGTTAGTTTCTGCTTCTGTTTCCCTGCTCCTTTTCTCTGTGGCGAAGACAGACCGGCATATAGGCAGGACAAAATGGGTAAGAAAATGTAGCTTAGTGATTGAAATGATGATTTATTATCTACTAACATTGTTAATTTAATGTCCTGTCCTTTTGCTATGCTTTGTAGTTGTGTTGTACATGTTGTACATGTTTCTGAATCTATGTCAGCAGATTTCAATGAACTAAAGAAGAAAGGAACATGTATCTTTATCACTGAAAACCAGAACAGTAAACAGACATGAGGTTACTGCTGCCAAAATGTCTTGTGCATCCTTCTGTGCTTAGCATGTATACAACAGCAGTATTGTAATGTTGGACTAAGATTACAGCAGCTTCATACGGCTGCTGCTCAACATTGCAGGCTTTTTTGGTATATCAGTCCAGACACTTGTATTTAGACTTACTGGTTATGGTCCCTGTCCATTAGTTTCATATTTCAGCCACAATCTGAGGAGAGTTTCCTGTAGACTCGGATGTTTGCCACTGCTGGTAGAACCGTATGACCATACACCTGCAGACTGAGCTCCTTCCTTCACACTATGGTATCTGGCACACCCAAATGCTCCCATCACTCCTTTCAGCCTATCATTAACATCTGCTTTGGAGTCATTTTCCACACATGGAACGAAACGTTCACTACACTGTACCACCTCTTCTCAATCTATGAATCCCATCATACACCATGCAGCCTGGTAGACCTGTATGACTGTACACTTTCATACACCTGCAGATTCAGCTATTTTCCTCACACTATGGTCTGTGGTCTTTAGTCCCAAAGTAGTCAAGTAAACATTAATTTATATAGCGCTTTTATATAGCCCTCCTGCTCCCGAGGACGTCGCTGCAGGTCTGCCTGCAGCCGTGGCTGTCGCTGCAGGGCCCCTGAACCCAGAGACTCCCGCTCCGGCCCTGAACCCAGAGACTCCCGCTCCGGCCCTGAACCCAGAGACTCCCGCTCCGGCCCTGAACCCAGAGACTCCCGCTCCGGCCCTGAACCCAGAGACTCCCGCTCTGCCCTTGAACCCAGAGACTCCCGCTCTGGCCCTGAACCCAGAGACTCCCGCTCTGGCCCTGAACCCAGAGACTCCCGCTCCTAAGGACGTCGCTGCGGGGCCGCCTGCAGCCGAGGACGTCACTGCGGGGCCGCGTAGCATATTTCCTGCTCCGCTCCTGAACCCGGAGACTCCTGCTCCGCTCCTGAACCCGGAGACTCCTGCTCCGCTCCTGAACCCGGAGACTCCTGCTCCGCTCCTGAACCCGGAGACTCCTGCTCCGCTCCTGAACCCGGAGAATTCTGCTCCGGAGGACGTCGCTGCGGGCCCTCCTGCTCCGGAGGACGCCGCTGCGGGCCCTCCTGCTCCGGAGGACGTCCCAGCGGGCCCTCCTGCTCCGGAAGACGTCGCTGCGGGCCCTCCTGCCGTCCCAGCAGTCCCGCCTGCGCCCGAGGAGGTCCCAGCAGGCCCGCCTGCGCCCGAGGAGGTCCCAGAAGGCCCGCCTACACCCGAGGAGGTCCCAGCAGGCCCGCCTGCGCCCGTGGAGGTCCCAGCATGCCCGCCTGCGCCAGTTGGGGACGCACCCGGCCCGCCTGCACCACAGACTCCCGCCTTGACCCCAGTGACTCCCGCCTTGACCCCAGTGGCCCGTGCCGTGCACCCAAAGACTTATGCCCGGCCTGCTGCAGCTCAGGACGTGGCTGCCGCCAGACCCGCTCCGCAGTTTGCTGCCCAGCCGCCCTTCCAGTTCCCGGTCCAGCCGCCCTTCCAGTTCCCGGTCCAGCCGCCCTTCCAGTTCCCGGTCCAGCCGCCTGTTTGGACTTTTAATCCCCATCCCATGGTGTCCTCCATATGTTACCCTTCTCCTCCTACGGGAAGTGTGTTTGTCCCTGTGTCTTTGTGTATCTCTTTACCTGTCACGGTCCGTGTGGATGTTTTAGTGTCTCCCGCGTTGTCTGTCCCTGTTCCTATTACCGTGTCTGTTCCTGTCCCCATGGTAATCTTCGTCCCTGTCCAGTCTCCGTTTGTCCCGTCACCGTTTGTCCAGTCCCCTGTCCAGTCGTTGTTCCAGTCCCCTGTCCAGTCGTTGTTCCAGTCCCCTGTCCAGTCGTTGGTCCAGTCCCCTGTCCAGTCGCCGTTGGTCCAGTCCCCTGTCCAGTCGCCGTTGGTCCAGTCCCCTGTCCAATCTGTTGTCCAGTCCCCTGTCCAGTCGTTGTTCCAGTCCCCTGTCCAGTCGTTGTTCCAGTCCCCTGTCCAGTCGTTGTTCCAGTCCCCGGTCCAGTCCCCTGTCCCTTCTCCTGCTCAGTCCCCTGTCCCTTCTCCTGCTCAGTCCCCTGTCCCTTCTCCTGCTCGGTCGTCCGTCCCGTCTCCTGCTCGGTCGTCCGTCCCGTCTCCTGCTCGGTCGTCCGTCCCGTCTCCTGCTCGGTCGTCCGTCCCGTCTCCTGCTCGGTCGTCCGTCCCGTCTCCTGCTCGGTCGTCCGTCCCGTCTCCTATTCAGTTTGTTCCCCGGTTTAGGCTCCCCGGTATGTTTTCCCCGGTTTAGGCTCCCCTGAATGTTCCCCGGTTCAGTCTCCCTATTCTGTTTCCCCACTGCTATGTTTAGTCTGTTTGTTCGTTCTGTTCCAGCTCTCCCCTCTGAGCCAGCTCTCGTTGTGCTTTCTGCTATGCGCCTCGGGAGCTGCGCATTAGAGGGGGGTTATGTCACACCCTGCCATGTCTGTCTGCCTGTCCATGTGCTTTTGTTATTATCATGTGACCTTTGTTGTCTTGCCCCGTGTGCGTCTGTCTGTTTTGGTCATGTGCCCCTCCTGTCTCCGCCCTCTAGGTCATGTGTTTGTAGCTCCGCCCCTTCCCAGGTGTCTCTCGTCAGCCCTAGCAGTTTTATACCCGGTGTCTGCCCTTTGTTCTTGTTCGGTGTTTTGTCTCCCTACTGGTCCCTTGCGTTCTTGATTTAGTGGAGTTTTCTGTAAGTTCTATGTGTCTGTTGTTGTCCAGCCCGGTTCCCGTGTATCGTAAGTTTCTATGTGTCTGTTGTTGTCCAGCCCGGTTCCCGTGTATCGTAAGTTTCTATGTGTCTGTTGTTGTCCAGCCCGGTTCCCGTGTATCGTAAGTTTCTATGTGTCTGTTGTTGTTCAGCCTGGTTCCCCTGTATAGTCCCCTTGGTTTTTGTTTTATTCTTTATGTCAAACTGACTTGCATTTGCATCCGGTCCCCTCGTCCCGCGTAACAGGGGCCAACACAGCACCCCTGTACCAACCAATACCATAACACAACACACGTTCACACCTAGCTCAGCCAACAAAAGACTATTCATAAGATTAAAATCTCTTTAACTGTTCATCCCAAAGGCTGACACTTCCCATGGGCCGGTGAAACTTTGCAAGGCTCACAGCATCGTACCTACCCAGAGGTTTCATTACTGTCCGTTAATTTCTTCTGGGTGCAACTATTTTGTCCATGATAAGTGTATATGGATGGTATTTTTTGGAGAATCAGGGCAAAAGTAGACTCAAAAGTAGAAATCAGCAGCAATCCATTTGTAAGGAATGTGATATACTGACTAAATCCTGTTTACCTGCAGTGTTTTGTTTGTGGACACTTTAAACTGACCAGAACCATCAACATCAGAATATCAGCAGATATTAAAATATCCACACAGAGGAAGCTGTTCCTTTTCGGTGTAGCTATTTCTACATGTGGTTATGATCTGCTGCTAGATGTAAGCAGTTATTTTCAGTTTGTCTGACATTCTCCTTCAGTAGCTCCAGTGCGGTCTTAACGTGCTGCTACAGTTTGGCTTCAGATGCGTCTAACCTTTACAGGTCCATTATCAGTGTATTGTAACAGTTAGACAGTTACTTATGTACTAGATATCTGAAAGTCTGTGGCCACCGGCTCTTTCAATATTTCTCCTGAATTCAAGGGTATTAATAGGGAGAGTGCTTTGCTCCAGTAACTCCGGCTACTCTTCTGGAAAGACTGGATGTTAGACTGGATGTTGGAACATTAACATATATATATATTACAAATATTTTATACCCAGCATACTATGTTGTTTTTAAAGCCTCCAGTCAAATGATTCTATTTTAATAGAACTGTACAGAGATGTGTGCTCTCTGTAGAGGATGTGTTCACTTAATTTCACATCATGTGAAACATCTGAAGAAAAAAGCAACAACAAGGGCCTCAAAGAACTCTGGGAAACCTTGCCTCATACCCTCTTTACAGAGCTGCTCTGTAGGCGTTCAACACTCCTTTCTATGCTTCCTAGTAGAGAGTGAATAATGAGGAAGTGTGGTGATGTGGCCTGTTTTGACCTGGCCTATCCCTACAGTCGATATCCTGTTCAACAAACAGAATCTGTTTCCATTTCCCCACTTCTCCTCTCTGTGGTACAGACGAACGTCAAACGAGCAATGGATAATGAAACAATAGGTAAGAAAATTACTATTTATAATCATAATTATGTTCATTATCTCCTAATATTATCAACATTATCAACATTTTGTACACTCACTCGAGGTGGGCTGTTTATTTACCATGCAAAACAGATCGCAAAAAAGTCTGTGCAGTCATATGACCATCACATGTTTCTGTTTTGGAGGACGCAACAAAGAAACTGAACAGCAGGCAACAACTACCAGTGAACCAATGAAGGAACGTAAGTGTATGCTCATCTCATCAGTGAAAAACTAAATGTCCTGTGCCCTGTCTTCCTGCTCGTACTGTGTTGTCACAGCTGTATGAAGCTGCTCAACATCTTCTCCTTAATCTCAGTGCGTGCATGTGCACAGACAGACCCCTGGTGCTTTGAGCCTCAGACCCTCCTGCCCTCACTCCATACAAATCCCCTCTTTAATACCCAGCAGAATCTGCAGTGTTAGTGACCCTTGACATATTTGCTCAGTATTTAGTAGAGGGATGTAGCGAGAGTCGGTTAACAAATGAGAAGTCTTAGTTACTTTATCACTACAGTGTACAGAGAGGGGAAAACACAGTTCTGGATTAGTTACCTTTAATAACATTTATTTATATAGCGCCTTTTACAACAGACAGCTTTACAAAGAATCTGGTGTTTGAGCCCCCAGTGAGCAAGCTGAGCGCGACAGCGGCAAGGAAAAACTCCCTTACTCTCTCTTACTGTTAACTTGGCTCTCGCTCTCTGCACTAGCTTGCTATAGATACCTTGCCAGTTACTTGTCATGCCTTAGAGAATAAATGTCCCTGCAAAAAAACAAGCATACCTATTGCACACTCTAATACTGAACTATGCTACCAGCCATGTGTGCACAACATCTGCAGGTACCACCTGGAACTACACATTGACTTTCTACATGAAATTTTAGCAGGATCAGATCTAGTGATGCACGCTCATAGCCAAAAACAGTTGCACCCAGAAGGAAGTGTGGGATTGCGGTGCTGTTGGGAAGGATGATAAAGGTCACCAGGAACAATACATGATGATGAATTAAGGCTGATATGGGGAATATTTACTGAGCTACACATACAGAAGTCTGTCTCTCAGTATGGCATTGGGCCGCCATGTTTAATAATGGAACATGCCAGACGTCTCAGCATGGAGTTGTAGAGGTTCCTAATGGTGTCCCCTGATAATCCATCCCATGAAGCTTGAATAGTCTGACACATTTCGTGCAGATTTCACAGTATGTGAGGAGGTGGAGTGACACCAGGCTATGTGGAGCTCATCTGTATGGCACGAACAAATTAGGTTTTAGTTAAGCGGTTTGTAATGATCTGGTGTCAGTTTGTGGAGTTAAGCGGTTTATAAGGTTCTGGTGGTCAGTCTGTGGAGTTAAACGGTTTGTAATGATCTGGTGTCAGTCTGTGGAGTTAAACGGTTTGTAATGATCTGGTGGTCAGTCTGTTCAGTTAAGCGGTTTGTAATGATCTGGTGTCAGTCTTTGGAGTTAAGCGGTTTGTAATGATCTGGTGTCAGTTTGTGGAGTTAAGCGGTTTGTAATGATCTGGTGTCAGTCTTTGGAGTTAAGCAGTTTGTAATGATCTGGTGTCAGTCTTTGGAGTTAAGCGGTTTGTAATGATCTGGTGTCAGTCTTTGGAGTTAAGCAGTTTGTAATGATCTGGTGTCAGTCTGTGCAGTTAAGCGGTTTGTAATGATCTGGTGTCAGTCTGTGGAGTTAAGCGGTTTATAAGGTTCTGGTGGTCAGTCTGTGCAGTTAAGCGGTTTGTAATGATCTGGTGTCAGTCTGTGGAGTTAAGCGGTTTATAAGGTTCTGGTGGTCAGTCTGTGCAGTTAAGCGGTTTGTAATGATCTGGTGTCAGTTTGTGGAATTAAGCGGTTTATAAGGTTCTGGTGGTCAGTCTGTGCAGTTAAGCGGTTTGTAATGATCTGGTGTCAGTCTGTGGAGTTAAGCGGTTTATAAGGTTCTGGTGGTCAGTCTGTGGAGTTAAGCGGTTTGTAATGATCTGGTGTCAGTCTGTGGAGTTAAGCGGTTTGTAATGATCTGGTGTCAGTCTGTGGAGTTAAGCGGTTTATAAGGTTCTGGTGGTCAGTCTGTGCAGTTAAGCGGTTTGTAATGATCTGGTGTCAGTTTGTGGAGTTAAGCGGTTTATAAGGTTCTGGTGGTCAGTCTGTGCAGTTAAGCGGTTTGTAATGATCTGGTGTCAGTCTGTGGAGTTAAGCGGTTTATAAGGTTCTGGTGGTCAGTCTGTGGAGTTAAGCGGTTTGTAATGATCTGGTGTCAGTCTGTGGAGTTAAGCGGTTTTTAAGGATCTGGTGTCAGTTTGTGGAGTTAAGCGTTTTTTAAGGTTCTGGTGGTCAGTCTGTGCAGTTAAGCGGTTTGTAATGATCTGGTGTCAGTTTGTGGAGTTAAGCGGTTTATAAGGTTCTGGTGGTCAGTCTGTGCAGTTAAGCGGTTTGTAATGATCTGGTGTCAGTCTGTGGAGTTAAGCGGTTTATAAGGTTCTGGTGGTCAGTCTGTGGAGTTAAGCGGTTTGTAATGATCTGGTGTCAGTCTGTGGAGTTAAGCGGTTTATAAGGTTCTGGTGGTCAGTCTGTGCAGTTAAGCGGTTTGTAATGATCTGGTGTCAGTCTGTGGAGTTAAGCGGTTTATAAGGTTCTGGTGGTCAGTCTGTGCAGTTAAGCGGTTTGTAATGATCTGGTGTCAGTTTGTGGAGTTAAGCGGTTTATAAGGTTCTGGTGGTCAGTCTGTGGAGTTAAGCGGTTTGTAATGATCTGGTGTCAGTCTGTGGAGTTAAGCGGTTTATAAGGTTCTGGTGGTCAGTCTGTGGAGTTAAGCGGTTTGTAATGATCTGGTGTCAGTCTGTGGAGTTAAGCGGTTTATAAGGTTCTGGTGGTCAGTCTGTGCAGTTAAGCGGTTTGTAATGATCTGTTGTCAGTCTGTGGAGTTAAGCGGTTTATAAGGTTCTGGTGGTCAGTCTGTGCAGTTAAGCGGTTTGTAATGATCTGGTGTCAGTTTGTGGAGTTAAGCGGTTTATAAGGTTCTGGTGGTCAGTCTGTGCAGTTAAGCGGTTTGTAATGATCTGGTGTCAGTTTGTGGAGTTAAGCGGTTTATAAGGTTCTGGTGGTCAGTCTGTGCAGTTAAGCGGTTTGTAATGATCTGGTGTCAGTCTGTGGAGTTAAGCGGTTTATAAGGTTCTGGTGGTCAGTCTGTGCAGTTAAGCGGTTTGTAATGATCTGGTGTCAGTCTGTGGAGTTAAGCGGTTTATAAGGTTCTGGTGGTCAGTCTGTGGAGTTAAGCGGTTTGTAATGATCTGGTGTCAGTTTGTGGAGTTAAGCGGTTTATAAGGTTCTGGTGGTCAGTCTGTGGAGTTAAGCGGTTTGTAATGATCTGGTGTCAGTTTGTGGAGTTAAGCGGTTTATAAGGTTCTGGTGGTCAGTCTGTGCAGTTAAGCGGTTTGTAATGATCTGGTGTCAGTTTGTGGAGTTAAGCGGTTTATAAGGTTCTGGTGGTTAGTCTGTTCAGTTAAGCAGTTTGTAATGATCTGGTGTCAGTCTTTGGAGTTAAGCGGTTTGTAATGCTCTGGTGTCAGTTTGTGGAGTTAAGCGGTTTGTAATGATCTGGTGTCAGTCTTTGGAGTTAAGCAGTTTGTAATGATCTGGTGTCAGTCTTTGGAGTTAAGCGGTTTGTAATGATCTGGTGTCAGTCTTTGGAGTTAAGCAGTTTGTAATGATCTGGTGTCAGTCTGTGGAGTTAAGCGGTTTGTAATGATCTGGTGTCAGTTTGTGGAGTTAAGCGGTTTATAAGGTTCTTGTGGTCAGTCTGTGGAGTTAAGCGGTTTGTAATGATCTGGTGTCAGTTTGTGGAGTTAAGCGGTTTATAAGGTTCTGGTGGTCAGTCTGTTCAGTTAAGCAGTTTGTAATGATCTGGTGTCAGTCTTTGGAGTTAAGCAGTTTGTAATGATCTGGTGTCAGTCTTTGGAGTTAAGCGGTTTGTAATGATCTGGTGTCAGTCTTTGGAGTTAAGCAGTTTGTAATGATCTGGTGTCAGTCTGTGGAGTTAAGCGGTTTGTAATGATCTGGTGTCAGTTTGTGGAGTTAAGCGGTTTATAAGGTTCTGGTGGTCAGTCTGTGGAGTTAAGCGGTTTGTAATGATCTGGTGTCAGTTTGTGGAGTTAAGCGGTTTATAAGGTTCTGGTGGTCAGTCTGTGCAGTTAAGCGGTTTGTAATGATCTGGTGTCAGTCTGTGGAGTTAAGCGGTTTGTAATGATCTGGTGTCAGTCTGTGGAGTTAAGCGGTTTATAAGGTTCTGGTGGTCAGTCTGTGCAGTTAAGCGGTTTGTAATGATCTGGTGTCAGTTTGTGGAGTTAAGCGGTTTGTAATGATCTGGTGTCAGTCTGTGGAGTTAAGCGGTTTGTAATGATCTGGTGGTCAGTCTGTGGAGTTAAGCGGTTTGTAATGATCTGGTGTCAGTCTGTGGAGTTAAGCGGTTTATAAGGTTCTGGTGGTCAGTCTGTGCAGTTAAGCGGTTTGTAATGATCTGGTGTCAGTTTGTGGAGTTAAGCGGTTTATAAGGTTCTGGTGGTCAGTCTGTGCAGTTAAGCGGTTTGTAATGATCTGGTGTCAGTCTGTGGAGTTAAGCGGTTTATAAGGTTCTGGTGGTCAGTCTGTGCAGTTAAGCGGTTTGTAATGATCTGGTGTCAGTTTGTGGAGTTAAGCGGTTTATAAGGTTCTGGTGGTCAGTCTGTGCAGTTAAGCGGTTTGTAATGATCTGGTGTCAGTCTGTGGAGTTAAGCGGTTTATAAGGGTCTGGTGGTCAGTCTGTGCAGTTAAGCGGTTTGTAATGATCTGGTGTCAGTCTGTGGAGTTAAGCGGTTTATAAGGTTCTGGTGGTCAGTCTGTGGAGTTAAGCGGTTTGTAATGATCTGGTGTCAGTTTGTGGAGTTAAGCGGTTTATAAGGTTCTGGTGGTCAGTCTGTGCAGTTAAGCGGTTTGTAATGATCTGGTGTCAGTCTGTGGAGTTAAGCGGTTTATAAGGTTCTGGTGTCAGTCTGTGCAGTTAAGCGGTTTGTAATGATCTGGTGTCAGTTTGTGGAGTTAAGCGGTTTATAAGGTTCTGGTGGTCAGTCTGTGCAGTTAAGCGGTTTGTAATGATCTGGTGTCAGTCTGTGGAGTTAAGCGGTTTATAAGGTTCTGGTGGTCAGTCTGTGCAGTTAAGCGGTTTGTAATGATCTGGTGTCAGTTTGTGGAGTTAAGCGGTTTATAAGGTTCTGGTGGTCAGTCTGTGCAGTTAAGCGGTTTGTAATGTTCTCGTAGGATAGAGTACTGAGCATAGGGGTATAGGAGCATTGTGCTTACTACAGAATGACGACACAGCTACAGTGGTCTGTAGTACTGAATAATGAAACCTGTGCTTTAAAGGATTAATTATGTTAATGTAATAAAGTTTTTCTGAGCAATTTTCATGAGCATTCCTATCATGAATTATTTACTCTGTGTTAATTTAGCCAGCAGCTATACGCTTGTTATTTACACTAACTAAAATTTGTTGGTGTTACCTGCAGTTGGGTTACACACAATCATTATCCCTTTACCGAACCCAGACATTTCAAACACAGGGCTGTTTCGGAGCTGCACCCACAGGACTCCTGTACATGTCTCGACAGGATAGAAACTTTATGGGAAGTGTGTGGGTAATTATATTTCCAGAAATATCAGTTTTCATGTTTGATTTCATTTCTCTTTCAGAGAGCACTGCAGCCTGTAGTGTCACAACATCTGTGCAGCTTCATCTACTGGACTTACTAAACCTACCAGTGAATATCTGCCTTTATGCCTCTAGTGTTCTAGTCCTCACTGACACACTCTTCAGTTCAGGAGAGAGAGATGGGTAAGAAATGTCTCTATGTGTGTTTTAAATTTTATCCAGGCTGTTCACCACTTTCACACTGATAATGAAACACCTCACTCTGACTGAGAGGAGCCCAGAGCACTGATTCAGTACACACTGGTGAGTAGAAGTGTCTGTAGGGGTCTAACTGTCCTTTCTTTGTTTTCCAGAAAACAGTACCGAGGGAGAATATGGAGATGATTATTATGATGCAGGTTATGATGAAGTATGTAACCGTGAGGCTGTGATCAGATTCGGATCTACTGTAATTCCCATATTCTTCACCATCGTGGTTCTCCTCAGTCTCATTGGTAATGTACTGGTTCTGGTCGTCACTGGACTATATCCCCGGAAATCACTGACCGACATTTTATTTCTCAACTTGGCTGTGTCTGACCTGATCTTCACTCTTGGACTTCCGTTTTGGGCCTGTTATCACGTCTGGGGCTGGACGTTTGGTGATTTCATGTGTAAAGCTGTGAACTTTATCTTTGCTATTGGGTTTTACAGCAGCACTGTGTTGCTGATGGTGATAAACATTCAACGGTATGTAACAATCGTCTATCTGTATTACATCAGAGGCGCGTGTTCTGTAGTTTTTGTCGTCCTTCCCTGGGTGGTGAGCGTTATGGCAGCTTTGCCAGACTTACTGTACAATGAAGTCATACCTGGTTCAGACTCTGGTAAACTGTACTGTGAGTTTAACAGCACTTTTGCTCCCTTTGACATTACGTATGAGCAGAACATTATTTTTGTTGCTGCCTTTTCAGTCATGCTTTTTTGCTACACAGGAATTCTGAGATTGCTTAGAAAGAGACGCAGACACAGGCTTATAAAATTAATCGTTTGTATTGTGTCTGTGTTTTTTGTTTGTTGGGCTCCTTATAACATTGTGATATTCCTGCGGTCCCTAACTTACCGTCAGATCTATACTTTTTCAGGATGTGATGTGTCTGTTAATTTAGACTATGCATTTTATGTCTGTAGAGTGCTCGCTTATTCCCACTGCTGTCTTAATCCAGTACTTTATGTTTTTGTTAGTCCAAACTTTCGGGATTATTTAAGGAAGCGTCTACAGAAAAGTAAGGATAGAGAAAACCTCCAGAGAATTCCGTTAAATGAAGTACTTAGAAATGACAGTTTGGTAGAGAGAACAGAAAGAGCAGACAGCAGACTCCCGGTCATGTGAATGTATGTTAATTAATTCTGACAGATTTATGCATGCCAAAAGAAAAGTGCATTTCCTGGAAGAAAAAAAACCAGAACAATGGAATTGCTGCACGGCATAAGCTTGTTGTTAGGCAGTTGCAAAGACGTTGCTAGTAAGACATTGCTAGGGGGTTGCAAATGCATCCTAAATGGTTGCTATGGTTTGGCTGAGGAGTTGCCAGGCAGTTTGCTGTGGTGTCCCAGGTGGTTGCTATGGTCAAAGTCAAAGGCAAGTTTATTTATATACAGGGCCTTTTACAACATATGTTTTCACAAAGCAGCTTTAGAGAGAATCTGGGTCCAAGCCCCTCAGTAAGGAAGCCAAGGGCGACTTATAGATTATCAGATGGGTCAGCGGGATGCAGGGGAAGTTTCCACATAGTATAGGACAGCTAGAAGCTCCATGGTAGGTAAACTTGCCAGCAAGCAAACACACTCACACGCGCGTGCAAACTCAAACACACACACACGCTCACACATACACGCACACACACACACACACACACACACCTAAACACACGCGCAAACACATACATACACACTCACACACACGCGTGCAAACACATACATACACACTCACACACACGCGTGCAAACTCACACACACACACTCACACACATACACGCACACGCTCGGAAACACACACGCTCACAAAGACACTCACACGCGCGCAAACACACACACGCATGCACGCACACACCTAAACACACGCGCAAACACATACATACACACTCACACACACACGTGCAAACTCACACACACACACACGCTCACACATACACGCACGCACACACACACACCTAAACACACGCACAAACACATACATACACACTCACACACACGCGTGCAAACTCACACACACACACTCGCACGCACACGCTCGGAAACACACACACGTTAACAAAGACACTCACGCGCGCAAACACACACACACGCATGCACGCACACACACCTAAACACACGCGCAAACACATACATACACACTTACACACACGCGTGCAAACTCACACACACACGCTCACACATACACGCACACACTCGGAAACACACACACGCTCACAAAGACACTCACACACGCGCAAACACACACACACACACTCACACGCGTGCAAACACATACACACACGCATACATGCACGCACACAAACCTAAACACATACACACGCGCGCGCAAACACACTCACGTACATGCACGCACACACACACGCGCTCACACAAACCTAAACACATACACACATGCGCAAACAGATACACACACGCTCACAAACACACTCACGTGCATGCGCGCACACACACACGCGCTCACACGAGCGCAAACTCACACACTCACACATACACGCACACACACACACAAACCTAAACACATACACACGTGCGCAAACAGATACACACATGCTCACAAACACACACGCTCACACACTCAGACACACACACACACACACACACACACACACACCTCATAAGTGGTTATTATGACGGAGAAGGGTAAATGTGACTTACAGTCATTGGGAATCCTGTGTTTGGGACAACACACACAACCTTCCTATTCTGGCAGGAATGGATGAGAAGTCGCTCCCTAAACTGCGAGTTAGGCTCAGAAAGCTCAGTTCGCTGCTTGTGGGTCTAGCATTTTGGCGACAATGGCAGTGCATGCTGGCAGTATGACTGGTCTGTAACCGTGTGTGGCTTCCTAGCCTTAGCTACCATCTTGTTTACTAGACAGCTAGCCTACAGTGCTTTCTCTGGCATTTCAGGACACTTCATCATTCCTCCCATACCAACCACAGCCTAGCAGGAAGTGGGAATCATTTAAGCTGTGCAACCATTTCGCGTTTCCTTCAGGAAATGTACTTTCCTAGATAAATTAAAATGAACTCTTGACATTAATCTATGTATTCACTGACGTAAGTTACAGAGCTCCACTAACTTGGAACCCACAGAGTCAGTCCAGCTCATCATGTTTGCTCCTGTTGTTAAATGACTTAGGGCCTGATGTCCTGTTGTGAGCCCTGTGCTTACTGGCCAGCACCGCAGAGCTCGATTGGCATTTGCCACAGAACACCAGAATTGGCAGATCCGCCACAGGCGCCTTGTGCTTTTCACAGATGAGAGCAGGTTTTACCTGAGCACATGTGACAGACGTGACAGGCTCTGGAGACGCTGTGGAGAATGTTATGCCGCCTGCAACATCATTCAGCATGACTGGTTTGGTGGTGGGTCAGTGAAGGTCTGGGGAGGCATGTTGCTGGAAGGACTCACAGACCTCCACAGGCTAGACAACGGCACCCTGACTGCTATTAGGCATCGGGATGAAATCCTTGGACCCGTTGTCAGACCCTACGCTGGTGCAGTGGGCCCTGGGTTCCTCCTGGTGCACAACAATGCCCGGCCTTATGTGGCGAGAGTATGCAGGCAGTTCTTGGAGAATTAAGGAATTGATACCATTGACTGGCCCACCGGCTCGCCTGACCTAAATCCAATAGAACACCTCTGGGACATTATGTTTCGGTCCATCCGACGCCACCAGGTTGCACTTCAGACTGTCCAGGAGCTCAGTGATGCCCTGGTCCAGATCTGGGAGGAGATCCCCCAGGACACCATCCGTCGTCTCATTAGGAGCATGTGGAGGCCATACAAACTACTGAGTACCATTCTGAGTTGCTGCAGTGGAATGTGGGTTAAATGGACGAGCCTGCTGCATCATTCCTTCACTTTGATTTTCAGGGTGTCTTTGAATTCAACCCTCTGTAGGGTGATCATTTTCATTTCCATCAAACGATGTGGCATCCTTTCGTTCCTAACACATTACCCAGTCTATATGAGGAAAGATATTCTGCATGACGTTTTTTCCCATTGAGATCTGATGTGTTTTCAAAGTGTTCCCTTTTTTAGGCAGAGTATCTCATTTTTAACTCCGCTACATCATGGTTAATGTTGTTGTTCCTTGTTATGTGCACATTAAAACGTAACCTGTCAAAAGGAAACAAGCTTATTGATTCTTGGCATCCATGGGAATGTCCATTTTAGGCCGGGACTACATGAAGGACCTCCTGGAGGAAGGCAGGTAGAGCACGGCGGGGTTAATGCAAACACTGACTGACAATCACACATCAAAGCTTCAGTGACCAGATCAAACGTACTGTTCCTGACTCTGTGGGTAAATAGACCACCATATAGAAACACGTACCCTTCTGACTGGCGAGGGTCTTTCTCTGAATGTGTATAAACACTGTTTCCTGTACAGTAGATTAGACTGGTTTATGTTTATGAGCAGAGACCTACAGATGTACAGTAAAGGTGAACTCGTGTGTGATCCTGTTTAAGTTCTTATTAAATTTAAACCCAAGTTGCAAATAAACCTTAAACTAAAACAAAGTATATTTTATAGTTCTAGCTAATGGAACCTGTTCTCCCTCAGTGTTCTGTGTTTATGATCATTTGAATAGACGTCAGTGTCAGAGTAATGAATGATCTTCTATGGGCTATATGCACACTCTCTTCCGCATTCCGAGTCAGCCAGCTTCAGCATTTCCTGTCTTGCTAGTAAACAGCGCAGCAATGGCGTTTTTCACTCGCTCGCTTCAGGATTTGCCTAGGATTACGGTCAACGACGTCAACAGACATCGTGTCAGACGTCAGCAACAATGAAAGAGAAGGGCTTCAAACTCTACATTTCAAGCTACATCCACAATTATGAAGGTAAGATCCGGTCTTGTAATGTTAGCCCTTGGCTAATCTGTTTGTTTACTAACCAATGCTAACGTAGTGATACATACAGTACCACATAAAAAAACTCGAATATCATAAAAAGTTCACTTTTAATAATTAAATTCAAACGATAAATCCTGTGATTAATATAAAATATAACCCTTTAACAAAAACCTTTTCACCATATTCACATTTTTGATGCTGCACTGTATATGTATAATCAGGAAACGAATTTTAATCAGGGCAGGTGAGTTTGTCTGTATGCTTTACTAATTTTAGTGCATCAACTTCAAATCTTATCCTGCTGAACATCTTACCTTCTATAAAACCGAATGTCACTGTCCGAGCCAGCGAAGCGGTGAATGCCAAACCGATGCTCCAGAGTAAGCTTCTCAATTTGTTGCTTCAGCTGGAGGATCTCCTCTCTAAGAAGCGTATTTTCCAATTCGACAGCAGTGGGATCCGGAGCCGAAGCGTAGTCGTGGTCCCCGGGGAGTGTATCAGCCTCCTTGACAGGTGTGTCATCCTCCGTAGGTCGCTTTCTCCTCTCCCAAACCCCCTCAAACAACATCGGCACCGCTCCCTTCTGTAACAGTCGCCGTCCTGACTTGGACTCTGGTTCACGCACATCCACCTTCTTGAAATGCCGGCTACACACGCGGGTTTGCGGAGTGACTGTGAAGTTCTCCCTTCGGATAGCAACAACCCATTTATGCCGGTTTTCCGCATCGGAGGGAAACGTATGAAATCTAAGTACTTTGTTGTACTTACTGGAGGCCTGACATAAAGGTACACAGCAATGTTCAGCTGTAGCGCTGTCAGTTCGCTGAAACTTAAACTTCTTTGCTTGAGACATTATCGCGATTTCCCTACACTCAACACAACAGTGTGGATAGCGGAAGTGGCTGAGCTGGCTGAGATTTTAGAGGAAATACGTCACCACCCTTGTGTGCATGTACCCCATTAAAGACTGGAGGACTGAGAGACACTAGAGTCTCTTCTCCTACACTGAGCTGATGAAGAGTCCTGTTCCAGAAATGATAATAGGACATTAGAGCCGTAATAAATCATACTCCTGTTACTCTCCATACTTAAGTACATCTGAAGGTACATACTCTAGTACTGTTACTCTCCATACTTAAGTACATCTGAAGGTACATACTCGAGTACTGTTACTCTCCATACTTAAGTACATCTAAAGGTACATACTCTAGTACTGTTACTCTCCATACTTAAGTACATCTGAAGGTACATACTCGAGTACTGTTACTCTCCATACTTAAGTACATCTGAAGGTACATACTCGAGTACTGTTACTCTCCATACTTAAGTACATCTGAAGGTAAATACTCTAGTACTGTTACTCTCCATACTTAAGTACATCTGAAGGTACATACTCTAGTACTGTTACTCTCCATACTTAATTACATCTGAAGGTACATACTCTAGTACTGTTACTCTCCATACTTAAGGACATCTGAAGGTACATACTTTAGTACTGTTACTCTCCATACTTAATTACATCTGAAAGTACATACTCTAGTACTGTTACTCTCCATACTTAAGTACATCTGAAGGTACATACTTTAGTACTGTTACTCTCCATACTTAAGTACATCTGAAGGTACATACTCGAGTACTGTTACTCTCCATACTTAAGTACATCTGAAGGTACATACTCTAGTACTGTTACTCCAGTGGAGGTGTAACAGGAGGACTTTTACTTTTACTGGAGGAATATTTAACCTTGAGTATCTCTACTATAACTATAAAGTACATGGCTTGTGTACTTCGTCCACCACTAATAATAATAATAGTAATAATAATAATAGTAGTAATAATAATAATAATAATAATGCCATATTAGAGTTTAATGTTTTGGTTTGTACAACATCAGTAACATAAGTATAACATGAGTAAGTGTAATGGACTGATAAAAGGGTGGAGTTTGGAGGAAACTTTTGATTGGCCTTAATCTTAACTAACTAATCTCAAACCAGTGGAACCTCAGAATAGTTCCCGGAGGTGAGCTGCGCACTAGAGGTGCAGCTAATGGAAGGTTTGAGATGCCCTTTCAGATCTAAGACTACACTACTCAGACTGTATATTATCAGCACATCTGAATCAAGTTAGCAGTAGTGGATTATGTCCTACTGAACTGGTAGGGAACGTTAACAGCTAGGATACGGAATAAGGTTGCCCCCACGTAGCATTAACCACTTCAGCCACTTTAGATGTAAAGGTCATTTTCATAATGCATTTTTATACAACATTGTGGAGAGAAACAGTCCTCTCAGGGTGATCTTTGCAAGGGGAGTTCAATACTAAATATAACATGACATGTGACAGTAGAAGGGGTGGGTGGAGGAGGATATCCATTTTCGAGGCTGAGGTCATTTATAGTATTGGGAGATAGATAGCGGTTTGTTTTTGTTATGCATTGCTATTAATATGAATAGAATATATTAATATGGAATATATGTATTGATTCAAGACATTTGAGTAACTGTGTATATATATATCCACACACACATATACAGGGGTTGGACAATGAAACTGAAACACCTGTCATTTTAGTGTGGGAGGTCTCATGGCTAAATTGGACCAGCCTGGTGGCCAATCTTCATTAACTGCACATTGCACCAGTAAGAGCAGAGTGTGAAGGTTCAGTTAGCAGGTAAGAGCACAGTTCTGCTCAAAATACTGCAATGCACACAACATTATGGGTGACATACCAGAGTTCAAAAGAGGACAGATTGTTGGTGCACGTCTTGCTGGCGCATCTGTGACCAAGACAGCAAGTTTTTGTGATGTATCAAGAGCCACGGTATCCAGGGTAATGTCAGCATACCACCAAGAAGGACGAACCTCCACCAGCATCACGTAGTGACCTGGCCACTATCCTGCAAGAAGAATGGCTTAAAATCCCTCTGACCACTGTGCAGGACGCAGTATATGTCATTCCCAAGACCAACTGACGCTGTATTGGCCACAAAAGGAGGCCCTACACCATACTAATAAATGATTGTGGTCTAAAACCAGGTGTTTCAGTTTCATTGTCAAACCCCTGTATATATATATAAATAAATAAATATATATATATATATATATATATATATATATATATATATATATATATATATATATATATATATATATATATATATATCTCCATTTTTGTTGATCACATGAGCTGCTGTCTACCGTGGTTGGTGTAGCTCAGCAGGTAACACCACTACTCAGGGTGCCACCTCTACATGTGGGAGACTGGGGTTCGAATCCCAGTCTGGGTGACTATGCTGAGCTACACCAATAAGAGTCCTTGGGCAAGACTCCTAACACTACACTGGCCCACCTGTACTACAGTTAACCTTGTACGTCGCGTCAGCTAAATGCCACAAATGTAAATGTCTACACTGTTTGGGAATTTCATGAAGAATGCACCAAGAGAAATGAGAAATTTCCAGCTTGGAAATATGTCTGGTTCCACTGACTTCCATTGAAATTGAAAAAGGTTTTTGGCCTCTTCTGTAAAATTGCCATTTTGGAGATACCTGTTTTTCTTTGGACAGTGACTATATATATATATATATATATACACAGAGAGAGAGAGAGAGAGATAGATATGTAAATACAGTTGCTCAAATGTCCTGAATCAATAAGAAAAACAATGCTAATGTACTTTACCCTCTGGAATTGTATACTGAGGAGAGTCCTGGAAGAACCTCAAAACAAGCTTTCAGGAAAGCACCAGGTTTCAGGACCCCCCCCCGCCCCCAGAACGGGAGTTTCCTGCTATTGCTCAACAGCTGTTACAAAGCCTGTTAGTCCTGGTTAGTTTCTGTTTCTGTTTCCGTGCTTCTTCTCTCCTGAGACGGACGAGCGTACAGGCAGGACAAAATGGGTAAGAAAGAGGCTTTAAATCAAATAATTGAAATAGAAGCTGATTATTATCTAATAACAGTATTAATGTGCTGTAATTTCTCTGTGGCAGGCTTTCTATTTGTGTTGTATGTGTATTCTGACAGTGAAAATGAAACCCCATAATCAGAGTGAAAAGGAGAAGGGTTTCTGAATCTGTGAAACAGAACAGCGGGCAGCAGGTTCCAGTGAACTAATGTAAAAATGTAAATGCGTCTTTATCTTATTCATGAAAAACAGAACAGTAAACAGTAAAAAGACGTGAGGTTGCTGGTGCCAAAATGCCCTGTGCACTTTGACCTCCTGCTCTTGGCATGTTTACTACAGCCGGACGACTTTACTGTGTAAGCTCAGACCAGTCACGAGCACAGGCAGACCTGAGGTCCTGTATCTCTACTGGACCAGCTTCATCCCTGTGGTGCATCCCCCTCTGGTGCAGTAGCACTGGGGAGATTTCCCCTCAGTAACTCCACCCTGTCCCGGATCACTGGAAAACCCACCACTTTCATTCTGACGCTTAAAGCACGTCCGCGCCAAGAGCTGAAACACAAACCGTCACTTTGTTGTTGATTTATCCATTTTCATTTTAGTTTTGGCAGATATGCAGCCTGCTGCTTTAAAAAAGAAAGAACAGTGTAAACAGTGCATTTAAATTCTACCTTTGACACGTATTCTGCATATCATGGACAAAAGCCAAAGTGAAATTTGGATTTTCTTTTCTCTATTAGCCTTTTTATTTTAGATTTGGCCATCAAATTCCAGAATAACGACTAAAATGAAATGACAAATAGCTTTTTAATTAGATTTTTGTCACAAATGGCTCATGCTCATAAACTCATAAACTGCAAATGGAGGTGTTTTATTTTATTTTTAATTTTGGCAGGTTATTTGCACAGATTTTTGGAAAAATAAATGTCAAAAAGCCATTTGCACTCATTTAATTTTTTTTTATTTTACATCTACATCTACGACATTTAGCTGATGCTCTTATCCAGAGTGACTTACAAGGTTAATCATATTACAGGTAGGCCAGTGCAGTGTTAGGAGTCTTGCCCAAGGACTCTTATTGGTGTAGCACAGCATAGTCACCCAGAAAGGGAATCGAACCCCAGTCTCCCACATGGGACGGTAGCTTCCTGGTGAGTAGTGGTGTTATCCGTTGTGCCCACCAACCACACAATTTTTGGGCTGGATTTGCCTCCCATGTTGAACAGCAGGCAGCTCTAGTATGTAGTACAGTAGGACAGGGACGGGGAGGTAATAAGCTGCTATATAAAGTGTTTATTACCTCTATAATAGGTTGCAGTTAAATAGGGCAAAGCAGGAGTGACCAATCCTGGTGCTGGACGTCCACCACCCTGGAGAGTTCAGGTCCAACACACTGACTCTGATGTTCCGACATGCTCCTGAATGCCTTCAGCACCAGGATCAGGTCTCTTACACTCGTTAATCAAAAACATGGTTCTTCTAGGGTTCAGTAAAGGGAATGGTTCAGTGTAGAACCATGAGTCCCATATCATGCTTATGTGGTTCTCCATACTGTGTAATGCTTCTGCAGACTGATAGAAAATGTGTATATGGTAGAACCTTTTTTGAAAGCAGCCACATTCGTCTTAAAAGAACCCTTTTGGGTGCTAGATACAGTAGAAGCATTATCAAACAAGCAACAAACCATTTATGTATAAAACGTTTTTTCCAGATTCAGATTGATGGCCACTTTATTAGGAACACCCCTTGTTTCTACTCTCGTTATCCATTTGATCGGTTCCACTTACACACATATAGGAGCTCTGTGTAGATCTACAGCTACAGACTGTAGTCCATCAGTTCCTCTGTATACTTTGATACCCTGTTCGTCAGGGGTCAGGACCCCCACATGACCTCCACGTGACCTCCACAGAGCATTCTGTAGGTGGTGAATCATTCTGAGTACTGCAGTGACACTGATGTGGTGGTGATGTGTGGAGCTAGCACAGAAATAATAAATGTGATAAAATGTGATTAGCTAGCATCCAATGCTAAAGACGTTCTCAAGACTAGCCTCTCTTATTTACATGAATCAAACTCAGAACAAAACAGCTGAACAAATGGCCTCCATGTAACATTTCATAAGGGTTGTATATGATTCAACGACAGGGTTCAGTGAATGTTGAGGGACACGACCAAACCTATAATCTATAATGTCACATGACAAAGGCTGTGTTAAGCATGAGATGAGATGTCCCGTTCCATGTGTGGTAAACTGCTCCACAGCAGATGTTTATGATTGGCTAAAAGGAGTGACTGCTTGTGGGCGTGGCCAAAGACCATAGTGTGAAGGAAGTAGCTGAATCTGCAGGTGTATGGAAGCGTACGGTCATACGGGTCTACCAGCAGTGGCTAAAATCCCAGTCTACAGGAAATTCTCCTCAGAACTGTGACAGAAAGATGAAACTGAGGAATGTGTTTCACAGCTTGTGAATGAAAATCCCTTCACTTCTAGGCAAGAACTCCTTCTAGAGGTCAGTGCAGGTCCTTCAAAGCCAGTTTCAGAAAGAACACTCCACAGGGAACTACATACCTTAAACATTCTGTGGGACTCACCAGGAGCACCTTCCCATCAGTATCGACTTTGGGGCACAGTTCTGAAGAGAATTCCCTGTAGACTGGGATTTTAGCCACTGCTGGTAGACCCATATGACCGTACTCTTCCATACACCTGCAGATTCAGCTACTTCCCTCACACTATGGTCTTTGGTCTTTACTAATCCCTTATATAAAATGTGGCCTGTGAAAAGTTATGTTTAACCTGTATTCATGTTAAACTGTGTGAAGGGCTGTATATGAAGCATGTTGGTCTATATCAGTAATGATCATGTGAGATAATGTGATGAAGATGGCGAGGATTATTGTTAGGGCTGTTTGACCGTCCTTTCTTTGTTTTCCAGATAACGATACAGAAAGTTATGAAGACTACTACAATTATATTTCCTTGGAAAATGAAACACTTCCCCAGGACACTGTGTTCGAAGATAAATCCATTGTACCTTCACTATTCCTCACCGCTGTGGTTCTCCTCAGTCTCGTTGGTAACATCCTAGTTCTGGTGGTCCTTGGACTCTACAAAAACCTCAAATCAATAACCAACCTCTTCCTCCTCAACTTGGCTGTGTCTGACCTGATCTTCACTCTTGGACTTCCGTTTTGGGCCTGTTACTACATCTGGAGCTGGACGTTTGGTGATTTCATGTGTAAAGCTGTGAACTTTGTCCTCTATGTTGGGTTTTATAGCAGCACCGTGTTCCTGATGCTGATGACCATTCAGAGTTATGTAGCAGTGGTCCATCCTCAGTCGGACTGGAATAGATGGCGGCCGGTTGTGTTTCCCATCCTTGCCTGGGTGGTAAGCTTTTCAGCAGCTTTGCCACACCTACTGCTCAGCGAAGTCATACCTGACCCAACAGACCCTTCCCAGTTGTACTGTGAGTACGGCAGCGTTAGCGCCCTCACTGAGGTGACATATGAGCAGAACGCTTTCTTTGTGGTTGCTTTTGTCGTCATTAGCGTTTGCTTCATAAGACTTTATCAGACCATCAGCAAATCCCAAACAAGGAAGGAACACAGGACCATAACACTGATCTTCTGTGTTGTGCTGGTGTTCTTTGTAAGCTGGGCTCCTTATAGCATTGTGACATTTCTACAGACCTTAAATTTTCATCGGATCGCATTCTTTACACAACATGCCGTTTTCACTCGTCTTGCCGATGCGTTTTACGTCTGCAGACTGTTCGCCTTTTCCTATTGCTGCGTCAATCCAGTGATTTTCATTTTTGCTGATAAAAAAAAGCAATAATTTGAGAGCAGCTCTGTGAAATGGCAAACTAAAGCATAATACTGTCCAGCTCGTAACAAACACGTCTCAGCCAGACGCTCTGTCCACACCGCGCCACTATGTCAGCATTCTGCCAGTTGCATTCTGATTGCCTACCCATACTTTAATGTCTACACAGTGTATCATTTTGAACTAGCTTTTGTTTGTTCAGTCTAATGAACAGTAGTCTTTGTCCATTATATACTACTCGTGTACTAAATCTGCCTTAAAGTAGTATGTAGTATGTAGTAATGCGACTCCAGAAGTCTCATCCAGATCTCTACCTGGGTGTACGTAATCTGAATGGATGGATTCATACCCAAATAGAAGAGTGGGCCCACAGAATGCCACAAGAACTTGACTTCCGTCATGAAGAACCCGTTACTGACACTGAAATGTGACTCGAATGTGTAAAATATTTCAGAAAAATTATATAGAACCTAAAAAATGTGAAATCTCAAAACAGAAATATTAAAAGCAACTTGACACGCAGTTTTGCGAGACTCTTATTCCAAGTTTTGCTCGACTTTTTTTTCGTGGATTTTCCAAGATGCCAGGCACAAGGTGCTTTAAGCCTGGAATGATTCACGATGTTGATTTTAAAGACTGTTATGCGACAGGCATAAAAACGCATTCATTGAAAAAAAGAAGGAACGAAAAAGGCATTGTGATTTCCAAACAAAATTTTATTGCTTTTTTATATTTTCACATGCTAACAGATCTGACTGCTTGGGGAGAGAAAGTATTTCTGTTTTGGTCGTTCTGTATGACTGTAATGAGCGATGAAAAGAAGGCTGGGTGGAGAAGAACCAAGTGTTCCCTGCTGAACTAAAACTAAGCCAGACCTCCTGCGTATCCAGCATTTCAGAGCACGAGTGCTGCTGTTTGTTTATCCTCTGTTTCTATAGCATGTTATTAAGACTCTGATAAGCTGGTATAGAACCCTTCCAGCTTCCAGTTTGAATAAAGCTTCATTCATGATATACTTCGGTTTCCAAAGCTCCGTCACGTCAATAAAATAAAGAGCTTTGAAACAGTTATATCTGTGTTTTTACTGTATACACATCTAAATTTACACCTGTACATCCATTCAACAAAATATACAGCATCTTCACCTGTCTCATCAATATTGTTTACAGGGTAGCCACCTGCTGATAGCGTTACATTGCTAATGCATTACGGTGTTCAATCCAGTAATGATGCTTAGTAAGGGGCCTCATTCGACTCACTGAGCAATTTGAGATGAAGGGAGGAGCGAGCTGAGCTGGCTGTGGTGCTGTATATGTACAATTGAACATGTTGGAGGGGTGTAATCAGCCCTTAACCCAAAAGATAGGACCCCCAACAAAGAGATAAGCTGCTGAAACATCTTACAGTTCTCATGTTCTGATAAGGCAAAGGGACGTTTTGTGTAGCAGCATTTCAAGTTACTTGATTCTTCCTCTTTTGACCGTGTTTTGATTAAATCAGAACTGATCAGAAAAATAAAAATTTAATGCCTGCTTCGTTCCAAACCAGAGAAACTCTCCTTTCTGATGTGTGGCATGAAAACACTGCCACTAGTGGTCAGTTTTGAGTAGTGCAACACCTTTTGAATCACGGAAATGCCTTCACTAATATGAAACTGATAGTCATGGGGTGGCTACTGATTGGCAACTTGGTGCACAAAACCAGTAAGCCAGCTTCTTCAAGAGAACCAGAGTTGCAGCTTTTAGAGAGGTGCTTGGAGTCTTTGGATTCTTGAGACCCCCACCCACCCCATCAGGTCATCAAGAGGGCTCAAAAACACTGATGAAATGAGGCGAATGCATTTTAAAGCTTCACAAACGAGGTGAAAGTACTTTCTCTTCATTTCTCCAAAGTAATTTACAAAACTAAGCAGTGAGATCAGCATGTTACACACCATTCCTGGCTTACTGAGCGCAAAACGGGTCAGTTTTGCATTAGATTTACCTAAATATTACAAAGGTCATTCACCATCCAACAGAGTCACTAATGGTTAGCACTTTACCGAAGGCTACCTCAACAGCAACAACAACAGAAAGAGAAAAAAAAATAAAAAGAAATTCTTCAAGTATTAGATCAGACTTTACAGCTGATTTAACTCCACAGGTTTTAGACATGCCCCAGCTCCCCCACTAACAGTAGATAAATGATTCGAGCCACTACTGCACTTCATGTTCCTGGAACATACCACTGTAGTCTGGAAGGGGTCAAGGCAGAAGCCACAATGCAGGAAGCACGAGAGCAATCTTTAGGAAAGCTGTCCACGTTGTGACGAGAGGGGAAGTTTTATAGGTGTCTTCTCCTTGGCTTTCCAGGTGTGCCAACTTCAGGAAAGGAGACGAAGGAAAGAAGGATTCCAACGTTAGCAGCTGGATGTTCTCTCTTTATCTACTTTCCCATCCTTCTCTCTCTTAGGTTCTCAGACATCACCTGCAAGAAGGGAGACGAAAAACAGAAATGAGGAAATGCAGCATAACGTCACAATCAGGCAACGGCGTTACAGTGGTGGGAAGTACAGGGGTTGGACAATGAAACTGAAACACCTGGTTTTAGACCACAGTCATTTATTAGTATGGTGTAGGGCCTCCTTTTGCGGCCAATACAGCGTCAGTTGGTCTTGGGAATGACATATACTGCGTCCTGCACAGTGGTCAGAGGGAGTTTAAGCCATTCTTCTTGCAGGATAGTGGCCAGGTCACTACGTGATGCTGGTGGAGGTTCGTCCTTCTTGGTGGTATGCTGACATTACCCTGGATACCGTGGCTCTTGATACATCACAAAGACTTGCTGTCTTGGTCACAGATGCGCCAGCAAGACGTGCACCAACAGTTTGTCCTCTTTTGAACTCTGGTATGTCACCCATAATGTTGTGTGCATTGCAGTATTTTGAGCAGAACTGTGCTCTTACCTGCTAACTGAACCTTCACACTCGGCTCTTACTGGTGCAATGTGCAGTTAATGAAGATTGGCCACCAGGCTGGTCCAATTTAGCCATGAGACCTCCCACACTAAAATGACAGGTGTTTCAGTTTCATTGTCCAACCCCTGTAACTAAGCCTTTACTTAGAGCAGCTTAGTCTTAGACGTGATTTTGAAACGAGAATATGACCTAGCTATCAAACTGCTATCCGCAGCCAACAAAACTGTATTTGTCTTGAAAAGCTAAGATGTATTTTTACTGCATATGTGTAATGTGACACAATAAATGTCCAACTGCTTAACAACAAGGGCGAAGCATCAGACCACTCTGAATGACATCACTGTGAATGAATTTTGAATAGTTATTGCATAATCAGACCCATCAGAGAAACAGCACAGGATGAGAAAAGGAGGTAAACGGCTGGGGTTATGAAAATAATATAAATAAATAAAATGTAAAAAAATTAAAGCGCACAAAAGATTACCTGCTTGGTTCTGGAGGTTGGTCTCATCCAGGGCAGTCAGGTTATGACTGCTGCCGTTCTCTCTGAAGGCCAGCAGTGGGGGCTTCCTTCTCTCATCCTCTTCCTCTCCATCTCCATCCTGACGAGACAGTTTGGTCACCACGGGTACCTCAATCACTTCCTCAAAGGCTGGAGTCTCCGTGACGATGCCGTTTTCCCGGAGCTGGGCTTCTGTGCTCACGCTTGTAAAAAAGAACACTGGAGTAAGCGCAGATTCCCTTTGTCTCAGTTACAAATACAGTCTACAAATACATCCCCTCTTTGATTCAGTGTCATCTTTACAGATTCCATACTCCTTTTTGGGAAGTAAGTTCTTGGAGTAACCTGGAGGATTCATTAACAGTTCAAATTGTGTTTTAGGGCCATTTTGGGCATTTGGCCATTTTAGGGCCAAATAAATAAATAAACAAACAATATTTAGAGAACAAGGTGATATTTAATAAAGTCAAAATAATTCCAGAATAAAGTCAATATTTTTGGGGGAAAAGTGGCGTTATTACCACACAAGCTCCATCAAGTTATGTAGATACTGGACATTCAACTGATACTAGCATTGAGAAGCAAACAAACATCTAAATACTGAACCAGTTCTTCTGAACTACTGAATGAACATACTGTCATTGCTCTGAAAGCAGTACTCACTGTGTGTGAGAACTGAGGCTGGGGCTGGTGTGTCCATTCTTGTCACTGTGCTGTGGGGCCTCAGGTGCTTGAGGCGAGGATACGCTGACCGAAGGACTCCCAGGGGCTGAATTCATAACAACCAAAAAGAAGAGATGGAGGGAGGGGTAGAGAGAGAGAGAGACAGGCAGGCAGGCAGGCAGACAGACAGAGAGAAAGAGAGAGAGAGAGAGAGAGAGAGAGAGAGAGAGACAGAGCGCGAGAGAGCACAAGAGAGAGCGACAGCCAGAGAGTGAGAGAGAGAGACAGAGAGAGAGACACACAGAGAGAGAGAGAGAGAGAGAGAGAGAGAGAGAGAGAGAGAGAGATAGAGAGAGAGATATCAGACATAGCAAGCAATAAAATCCCCAAACGAGGCCACACCACGTTCCAAACTTATCCAGACACTCCTGGACACTTCTGATTAGTGTCCTACTCTAAGGTGTTGCCACACAAGCGTAGACCAGGACTGGGCTGGTGAGCAGGGAATCTGTGTTATCTGGAGTAATGGTACTCTATCCAATACCTTTGCTATGACCTGGAGTAACATATGATGAACTAATCATCCAACATTCACCTCACTAATGTTCTTGTGTCTGAAAGCAAGCAAATCCTCACAGTGATTTTCTAATAATATAATATCTCCTGATTAGGAGCTCTTACTCAAAAAAAAAAATTATATATATATATATATATATAAAACAAAATAAGGAAATAAGGAGGGGGATCCATATTAATTCCATTCACCCACTCAACCAATCCATTTGCCTACATCAGATTGAAACAGAAGTTGGATAGATATTAAGCAGATATTGCTCCATTTGAATCTGCAGCAGGCATGGGTTATACTTAACATGATGAAGTAAGTTGGTACCAGGCATGGCTGTTATCCTTTGTGGTATGAAAGGTGAACCAGATTTCCAGTTGTGGGTTTAAATCCTAGAACCAGCTAGCTACCCCTAGTTGTGCCCTTGTGCAAATATAACACATACACATGTAGCTGCAAAAATGAAGTGAAGGCTTTATGAAGTCGTTTTATAGGGTTGGTAATTTCTGTGTGTAGACACATTCTGGAGTAAAGCTTCAAAAACCCAAGCTCTGATTAATGAGATGGATGGCAGAGAGTCCAGCTCTGCACTTCTCCTTCATGGCCACATGTTCTATAAGCATGATGAGAGACTCCAAGGCGATGTTGCGCACATCCACGATAACAGTGTGCGCGTATGTGAAAGATTATACACCAGGACTTCACACTAATTTTAATGAAAATCTAAACACGTTAAACTGGTCTTACCAGAGTCGGGACTACGCTGTTGAGTCGTGTCACCATTCCTCTGGGTTGTGCTTTTCTGTACACAGGAGACACAGATTTAAGACCCAGAGGAAGTAAAGTGAGAGATATCAGCACTTGGAAGTGATAGCTTAGGGAAACATAAAGCATATGATATGATCTCACCCCATATGTAATCAAACAGCCAAAACACAATTCATGTCAGACTTGTGCTTCTTTAGTTTTGCACTGCAGCTACAAGGCTAATGCAGCTATGGTAGCTTAGGCATAGGTATAAAACAATCTCCAGTCTGTATTATAGCTGTTGTCACTGTTTTTGTTAATTATGTTATTTATGATTACAAAAACCACATAAGCATGTCTATTTAAAATTACTCAACAACTTTACACAGTTGTGCAGTGATTAAAAGCATTCAGTTTGTACAAGTTTCCGGTTACTTGTTAGTTAAATAAGCCTCATAGGGCAAAAGAAGCACACTTCAGACACCTGAAGGCACAGTATACGATTTCAATTTAATATGCTCTGTATATTTCAGAAAATATCTCTTCACTGTGTCCACCTAGCTGTCTGTTCTGTGTGCTTGGTGGAATAAAACCAGATGTGGAAAAGAAAGTGGAAAAAGGTGGCTTGGACAGGAGAGTCTTTGGAGAGTAACTGCTTCCCCATTTAGGGTAGAATAGGAAAATGTAAAAAGGCAGCCAATTTAGGAGTTTAACAAACACTTCTTTCCCAATCTCTCTTATTCAAATAAGAAGCTGAGGCACCAGGCTGCAGTTCAGTTGCTGTTGTGTCATTGTTCTAATGCTGCATCATGGTATTTGTCTGTACACAATGATCTAAAAAGAACAGTTTGCTGGTCCAGTGTCATTTGTGAATGTCTTTGTGAATGTGTGCCCATGGACTGGTGGGAAGGGGCAAAGCTCCTAAAGGAGAACTGAAGAGAGGGTGTAGTGTTTGTTCTCCTGTTTAGCTCAAATATCAACAGTTGTCCTCCAGTTAAAGGTGCAGTATACATTTCTGGTCTTGGCCAGTCGACTACATCTGGGGTAATATACTAAACACACCGAGAAAACTTTAATAAGGTATAATGGACTGTCAGTACCTGATCAGATCGACGTGTGCGTTTCATGATCTCTTCAAGGCGCTGTGGAAGCACAGAGTGTTGTTCATAAATCAACTAGCACTAAGAAACATCCAACAGGTTTCTGAAGAAAAAAAAAAAAACAGCACACACACACACACACACACACACACACACACACACACACAGTGTGTGTGTGCTCACCTTCTTCCTTTCCAGCCTCTCGGCCTCCTCCTTCTGGAAATGTTTTTCTCTCTCCTGGCGTAAACGCTCAGCCTCTTCGCGCTGGCGGGCCTCCTCTTCCTCCTTCTGTTAACCCACACAAGCACAGTCTTTTGTTAACCTTATGAGTAAAAAATAATAGAAAATAAAAAAAGAAATAAATAAAGAAAGAAAACAATTAAAACGATCCTTAAACATGCTGCATATGGTGACCAAACAATACGCAGAGTAAAAAAAAAAAAAAAAAAAAAAAGGTATGCAGGTGTATATATCCTACAAATACCTGCAGCCAAACATCCTTAGCGTCTAAAAGTGGCGTTAGTGCATTTGAGTGGGCCAACACTATAAACTGGTCGTATTGTTCGAGAGGGGTGTGTGTGTGACCTGTTTCTGCAGACGCTCTGCCTCCTCTCTTTCTTTCTGTAGTCTCTCCTCTTCTAAACGCCTCTCCTCCTCCTCTTTAAGTTTTTTCTCCTCAGCCAGACGTCGAGCCTCCTCCTCTCTTCTCGCTTTCTCCTCTGCTTTCTTCCGTGCCATCTCTTCTTTGTGGCGTCTGTAAGTAAATAATCCAACACAATTAAACAAAGTTCTGAAACTACTATGCTGCATTTACACATCAGCATAGGAAACTGTAGCTCCAGGTCTTACTGGCACACATGGTGATGGCATGATCGCAGAACACGGGTAAGGAGAGCTTACAAGAAGAGTTTATTGCAGAAGGATGTATTGCACCCTTGTACATGTGGTTGTAAAATACTTGTATGCCTACACTTCAACAATAAGACGTTCAGCTACCACATAAAACAAAAGCGCAAAAAGGAAAAAGGCTTAATTACAGACACTGAGCCAATAAATAGGCCTTGATAAGCTCAGAAACGCATTTTTCTGACAAGATCAAAACACATCATGATAGAAATGATATCCATCAAAATGATGATTCACACCTGCTGTGCTTCATCAAGACATACAGACACTTATGCACCTAATAAAAGACACACACACACACACACACACACCTCTCTGCCTCCTCATGCTGTCTCCTCTCCTCTTCCTCTCTCTCCCTCTGCTCTCGGGCCTGCCGCCGTTTCTCAGCCAGCAGGCGAGAGGCTTCCTCTGGGTCAGTAGTTCCTGCAGAGGTTCTAACAGCTGGAGGACTGACAGCACTTTCTGCAAAGAGAACACAGATGCTGAGATGCAGGGAGAAACTTACTGTCGCAGAGAAAGAGTATAAGACACTGGACATGATGAAACACTTAGTGACCACTAGGGCTTCACAATATACAGCTTGTTAGTCCTCATGAGACACTGATATCATAGAGGCGTGCAATATGCAGATCAAATCGGTGTTTTAAACGGTGTGCTGTGGGCATAGTCCCAGGTCCAGATTCATGTAACAGAACAAATTCTTTTATTTATTTTGGTTAAAATCAAAATGCGCATTATGTGGCCCCTTGGGCGCCCCTCTAATTAACCTCTGGACCCCCTGGATGTCTAATAATGACACTTTCCGGGAACTGAAAATGACAGTCTTCTCTCAATTAGGGTAAAATTCTGATTCACAAGGTCACTGTCTAGCTTGTCACACTCTGTGAGCTTCTATTTTAACAAATTAATTCTTAACTGATTAAGCACTGGTTAGCCACAGGGTGGCACTGTAGCAAACTTGTTCACAAAACTTGCTACTAGCTCATCTGGAAACTTGTCAAATTTCCCCAAGGAGACAGGTGGAAAGAGTCACATCACTTATTTCTCAAGAGCAAAGACAGAGGAGATGATGCATAAGATCTTAATTCATGTGTGGAAAAATTGCATTACTAAACTACAATAAAGCATTTCCAAATGCTCCAAATACTGGGTTACCACTGCAGCTGACATCAGTGCAGCCATGGTGCGTGAGTTAGCAGCCAACGCTGGACCTTCTGAATACCAGGGGCTACACTGGACACCCTGGTTAAAACACTGCTAGTCTGGTAGGGGCTGGAGTGCAGTGAGAATGGCAGGGGGACATCTATGAGAACTTCGGGATAAACACAGGGACAAGTAGGACCATGGACGTGTTAGGCTGGGAACAAGCCAGACCGTAAATTTTCCCAGTCCATGTGAAAGTATGCAGATGTGTCTTAGATGCTTTAATTTATATCACCTCCTGAAAGAGAAGAGTTAGCTTGTTTTGCCTGTATTGTCAATTGTATCAAGGGTTTGTTTTAGGAGGGGCATTTTCTTGTTAGCTGCCGACTTTTCTGCAGTCCAGCACCAGAAGGTTAAAACGTTGTATCCAGACATGTCCTCATGACAGTAAAATATTCCATGTCGATTTTTTAATTGTACCCTCATTCTCATACTGTCACTGATTCACCAATGTGAAATCACCCATGATTCATCAATGTGAATCAATGTGAATCAATATGGAATTTGATCTGAGTAGAGAGTTTCTGAGCCATTTGTGATTCACACAGAGAAAATTATCTTCCCAATTTAACCCATCTGTGAAGTGAAACACCCACATACACACACCAATGAACACACACAGTAGGAAGCAGTTAGCACACTTGCCCGGAATGGTGGGCAGCCCTATCCACGGCGCCTGGGGAGTCGTTGGGTATCAGGTGCCTTGCTCAAGGGCACCTTAGTAGTTACTGTCAGTTCAGGGAATCTAACCGCTAACCCTCCGGTCACAAGGCTGGTTCCCTAACCTCCAGCCCACGACTGCCTACAATACACTCACAACACTGGTATTCTATCTATGCCATGCAGCCTTAATAAGCATGTGTGTGTGTGTGTGTGTATAAAAGTAAAGAGCACGCTAACCACTAGCAGGCTCTGCTTTCGGTGTTGTGGCCTCCGGCTTGGCAGTGTTTGATCTGGGCTCTGCCTCCTCTTGTCCTTCTGTCTCCTCCGCTTCCTTCTTGCCCTCTGTTTTAGGCCCCTCGTCCTCCTTCTTGGCTTTCTCGCCCTCCGGGGTCACTCTTGGGCTCTCTGACGCCACCCTGTTAGGCCGCAAGTTACCAGGTGACAGGGAGGGGTTGCTATGGGACAGGGGGAGGGACGCTGGTGGAGGAGGAGATCTGGACTTTTTGGATATGGGAGACTTCTGGGGTGGTTTAGTGGAAGTCCTGAAACAGCAAGCAGAAGATGGGGCAAAGGCAAAACCAACATTTACACGGACTTGGCAGGGGAAAACTGAATTCTGGATTGCCTACATGAAGTCACTGTGCTGTTTTGGGTGCTCAGAGCCTCTCAATAGTTTGGGGACACCTAGCGCTTCAAAAGGCATCCAAAATTAGATTTTTGGTGTCAGTCTACAAATACATTAAAAGATAAACTAGGTGTCTTATTAATACTGGCTATTAACAGTCCTATTACTGTTAAGTATTATCGAACACGCTTCTCTAGAAGGTCCTGTTCTGTTTCTCAGTGCTTTTGTATTTATAGTTTGGTTCCTCGGGCCCAGACCAAAGTGCAAACAGATACACTGTTGGAATTACACATTTCATATATGAATACCAAACAAAAGCCATATGCACAAGAACTCCTAACTCAATTCACTGATTTTCTGATACATTGCTCAGCAATAACCAAGTAGGAACAAGAACTCCAACTAAATATCTGAGGCATCATGTGATCTGGTCTAAATGGGAGCGTCAGTTTTATGTGACATTCTAAAGCAATGCATCATGGGAGGCCATGTGTTGTCTTCACTTCTTCTTGTTTCTCTGTAGTGGTCACCACAACTTGATTACTGATTTGTAAAAGAATGATGAACATTCAGAATAATAAGGTAAATAAATGACATTTGGAGTCAAACACAGGTACCTGCATACACTTCATTTCCATGTGTCTCAATGTTATTTGAAATCATGTCCGGTTGTGTCCTGTTCCATTTTACAATTTAGACCACAAGTAACGAACGTACAGGGGTTGGACAATGAAACGGAAACACCTGGTTTTAGACCACAATCATTTATTAGTATGGTGTAGGGCCTCCTTTTGCATCCAATACAGCGTCAGTTGGTCTTGGGAATGACATATACTGCGTCCTGCACAGTGGTCAGAGGGAGTTTAAGCCATTCTTCTTGCAGGATAGTGGCCAGGTCACTACGTGATGCTGGTGGAGGTTCGTCCTTCTTGGTGGTATGCTGACATTACCCTGGATACCGTGACTCTTGATACATCACAAAGACTTGCTGTCTTGGTCACAGATGCGCCAGCAAGACGTGCACCAACAATCTGTCCTCTTTTGAACTCTGGTATGTCACCCATAATGTTGTGTGCATTGCAGTATTTTGAGCAGAACTGTGCTCTTACCTGCTAACTGAACCTTCACACTCTGCTCTTACTGGTGCAATGTGCAGTTAATGAAGATTGGCCACCAGGCTGGTCCAATTTAGCCATGAGACCTCCCACACTAAAATGACAGGTGTTTCAGTTTCATTGTCCAACCCCTGTATATCAGTATTATAGGGTGTTTTGACATGTTTGGTCCGTTTTGCATTCAAATACAGTTTAGCTAGAAATAAATCAAAACTGACCTCCCTGGGGGTCTCGGTCTGTTTACTAAATACATAACACCAGGGTCGTATCACAGACCTCAGCACAGACAATTCTGACTTTTCTTGATCATTACCTTTAAGGATATTTTAAGTGTTTTATCTTTGAGTGACCATTTCATAACTGCTGGATCCTGTGCTTATTAATAACTGATGCGGTAGGCAAGTTTTCTGCCATCAATGTTTAGGTCAGACTTCATTCATATTGAGCTGAAGCCCCATTTTTTCCCCCTAAAGGCCCCTTTAATCATTCAGCAACCTTAGATCCTTGAGCATCTAGTTCCAGGACTGCTTCCCAACTTATGCATTTGACATACGGGCTGAACAAGTATGTTAACAGTAGTCTGGCAGCTTTGTCTAACTCCTGCTTTGTATCGATTTGGAACCAGCCAGTATGTCTATTTTCCGTCATGACTGTGAGTTGGTCAATGTATAGGGTCCTCAGTAGAATACTGGGATGCTCTGGTGTATCCATTTTCCTAATGCATCGCAAATAGCTAGCCTAATATTATCACTATTGTTCCTACTATTAATATTAGTAGTCATAGTAACAGTAGCTTGTTTATTTTATATTTTAGATTACAACCAAAACCATCAGGGCCAAAATGGTAGAGGAACAACTCTATGCACTTAAAATTCATACTGAAAACAATATATAGGACACCTCTTTGGACAAAACCACCTGCTAATCTGAGCCTCTGAACTAGTGTTCCCAAACTTTTGCATAGTGCACATACATACATACATATCCATATCTATGATCTTGAGTACCTGACAGACAATGGCTGACTGGGTCTTCCACGCTGGCTGCCAGGTGAGGGTGCTCTCTTGGGGGGTGCCAGGGTCAGTGTCGGAGTGGGATAAGACAGATTGCTCCAGGACTTTCTCACATAGTCCTTATCCTTCCTATCAACCTAACCCAAGAAAAAACACACAACTCAACAACAAGTACACACAACTGTTGCACAACTGTACAACAAACTGGACGACTGTAAAGCAGAACCAAGCAGCAGCGATCAGTCACTTCTTTCCCTTTATTAAATGTACAGAAAATGACGACATAGTCTTTGTTACTGTGTACTGTCACACAGCTGGCATCACCAGTCGCGAAGCAACAAAAATTATGAGATAATAATGAGATCCTTAGTTTTGGTCACACAGCTGGAGAAACAGCAAACAGGTACTGCAGCTGTTCTGCAGGGCAATAGGTGCTGAAAAAGCGGTTAAGCTCAAAGAGACGGCTGAAAGGAAAGAGTATGACCCTGTACACTTAGTCGCACTTTTCCCCCTTCCTTAATTTCCTGGTGTTAGTTTGGTAGATCATTTATTGCGCTTCAGTTGAGTTGTTGTCCAGCAGATGGCAGCACTAAGGTGGAAAAGGGAAAGTAAATACTCACTGGTAATTGGAGACGAACGTTTATCTCTCATAAAGGACCAGAAACCATCTTTTGCTTCCATACAGGACCCCACGTTTTCTATCCACACGATACCGCTATTAGGCTGTACAACCAGCACCTCCCCAAGCATTTTCATATATATATATATTCAATGTGACTCAATTATCGTACAATATTGACTGCTGCACCTCATCACCTGTATACTATCCATGCATCACCTGTATACAGTACTGACTGCCAACATCACTATAACTCATGCACTCTGACTGCCTATACCATCAGTATATATGGTACAAGAGAACATAACTGTGCAATATCTATACAATATCTGTGCTATATTTCTCAGTAACTGTGCAATACAAACACATATATATATACACACACACACACATATACAAATACATATATACATACATATACATATACATATACATATATATATATACATACATACATACATACACACATACATATATGGATTACACATGTAAATTTATGTAGTTTCTTACTGTATTTTATTTTTTAAATAACACAATATTTTTTTTGTAATTTCTTATGTTTTGTATAACTTGCTCTTTACTGTACCTCTTGCTCTGTATCATTGCACTGTATATTCTGCTGTAACAATGAACATTTCTCCACATGGGATAATAAAAGGCTATCTTATTACTTCAAGGCCCAGTTGGACACCTGGCCACCTCAGGTGACTTGTATTTGAAATGTATCCTGATAAAATTCTGAAATCCCATATTTACACGTGCTTGTCCAGTGCAGCTCCTGGGTGCATTTACACTTAAATGTGTGTGTGGATAATCCCAATCCAGATAAAACCCCCATACAGTCATACGGGTCTACCAGCAGTGGCTAAAATCCCTGTCTACGGGAAACATTCCTCGGAATTGTGCCAGCGAAGTCATACACCAAGTCTGGCCCAAAAACTTGTGGCATAAGAAACTTATCCAGTCCATGCCAAATCAATCACAGCTGTTATTTATACTCATGGAGGTATTACACAGCACTAGGTACTAATTTTATGTCTGGTGATTTTATTACAACTAGGAATAGTCAGATAGGAGTCATTTTGCCATTTTGCTTTTGGAATTTCGTAATACTATAGATCCACTTCCACGGTTAACATTAAGCAAGGTGTACTTTTCATCAGCTACTGCTCCTTTTTGTGACTGTGCCCAAACAATTCCATATTTACTTCATCAGTCTGGAGCATTTGTTTCTGAAATGACTGGCTTATCTGCATGTTGTGTTGGACCGCTCAATCTTTTGTAACGAGGTCACAGGTAAGGTTTCCAGCTGTTGCCCCTTGTATGCGGATCATGTGGCAGTTTGGTACTACAAGTGCTTTGGTATTTTTCAGTAGCCATTCAATTTTAGTGGCATCCTTTTCAGATCAAGCAGTTGCTTAAAGGATCCCATGGTTGTTGAGTACAACCACAAGGTTTGAAGAGTCAGTAACTGCCCATTAACATGTGCAGAGTATCGTTGATGTGTCTCCAGATATAATCTGGTCATTGAGCATGCTAATGCAAGGTGTACACAGTGTCTCTCTATACAGCCCTGGAAGACAGAGATGTTATACAAGAGCTGGACAGTAAGAGTGGGCTGGTGTGTGTAAGAACAATGGCCAAATGTCAGTCAGAGTAATGAGAGGGATAAAGACTGGCTGCAGCGGGTAACAGTTTCCCTGGCATACACTCCTACGAGACAGGCTGATTGTGTCCTGTGTAGGTTAGTGTTCCTGAGTCTTAGACATAAGTCCTTAATGACATAAGCTCTGGGAAAAAACACCCAGATTGAGTTGCGCTTGTGTGTCGGCTCAGACAAATCCAAGCCAAGCCGGGGCTCTTAATGTTTGTGTGGGTTTACGTGCCAAAAACAGTCCAATTTCCTAACCCAACTTCATCCTTTAGATTTCAAACTGATACATAAGTGGTGTCTGTTCTGCTTCTATGCCACGGGAACAACACTCCATATCACTTCAGTGTGACCGGTCAGGCTAAACTACGGTATGTACAATCAGCTTGAAGGCTTGTGAGCCATTTATCATTTTGTGACCTAATTCATCAAATAACACAAACAAATATTCGTTTGGTTTAGTAACGATGTGTTGTGCGGTAAAACCACCATCCTCCGCCTTCAGGAATTGGTGTGACCACTTTAAACAGCAATGACTTCCACCAAACGGTTCCCAACACTGTTGATCAGCCCTACACACTGACTTGGAGGAATCATGGCCCATTCTGCTTCAGCTCCATTACTTCTTACATGCATTCCAATCTTTTCTTCGGCTTTAACTATTCTCTCAAAGCTAACTGGGGTTGTGTTGTCCTTCTGTAGGACCCATCTTCTGTTGCGGTTAGATTCATGAAGGGATGTCCCAACATTAATATGCATTTCATGATACAATCCAGATTTCATAGCTCACAGGTCGTATGGCAACCTGTCCTGGTCCAGTTATACAGACAAACCCTAGAGTACTGCCACCATCATGTTTCTAAATTATTTATGCCTTATCCACATAGCATTTCAGTCAGTCTTTTAACTCCTCTAGGTTAAGGCTTTAAGCAGACAAATAATTTGTTTAATTACAGCAGCCTGTGCGAGAGACCTGGCTAAATGATGCTGTGAAGGTCTTTGTGACCTCCCCGAATATTCCATACCTTAGCCTACGAGTCATTTTTGCTGGATGATCACTCGAGGGAAGGGGAATGAAATCGTGAATTCAACATGGGCTGTTTTGCAGCATTGATTTCATATTTGGATTGTATTGACAAGTAAAGGCATGTTGCTGATGCATGCTACAGTATCATGTGTTCATTACATCATCAGATGCACCCTTCTTACCGGGATGTTGTGAGTTGTCTTTCTGCGCGGGGTGGTTTCTGGTACGACGTATCCAGCTCTGATGGGTCGTTCAAGGCCGAGACCTGCTCTGATTGGCCTCTCAGCACTGCGTGACTGCAGGGACTTGAAGGACTGCGAGCTCATTGGGTGACAGGAAGCTGAGCGAGGACAAACGGGGGTCACTGAACCAAGGAGCAAAGGTTAAGCAGCCAACCAGGCCATGTAGTGAGATAATGCATTTAATTAACAGGAGGAATGAGGGAACAGGAGGGTGGGGTGGATGGATGGAGAAGAGACGTGAGAATGATATAAAAAAAAGAGAGATATGAAGGAGAAGAAGGTGTTATGAAAAACAGATGGAAGAAGAGATGGTGCGTTATGAAAAAGAGAGAGGGAGGGAAAGAAAGAGAAAGCACGTGTTAGCATCTACAAAGCACTACCAATGCAGCAACTACAATTATTCCAGAGGGAAAGGGCCAATATTACCATAATGATATTCAGAGAAGTGGGTGTGGCCAAATGTTAGTTGGGTGTGGCCCATTACTGCATCTGCTGAAATAATAGCCAAAAGGGGTTGCACAACACGGACATCAGATTTTAATTACATAGCTTCATATGGTGATGGAATCTGACTTGCCGTCACATACATACATTTTAATTTCTTTATTGAACTTCATTATAGCAAAATACAGTCGTCATCAAAAGAATAGCTGCACCCTGAAGGAGGTGTGGGATACCAGTGCAATTGGGAAGGAAGATACAGGTCACCAGGAACATTTAATGATGATAACTTTAGGCTGCTATGGGCGATATTTACTGAGCTACACATACAGAGTAAGTGTCTCATTTTGGCCTTGGGTCACCGTGTTTGCCAATACAACATGCCGTCTCAGACGACTCGGTATGGAGTCGTAGAGGTGCCCTGTGATAATCCACCCCATGCAGCTTTAAGATTCTCACACAGTTCCTGCAGATGTTGCGGTATGGATGGCGGTGGAGTGACACTAGGTCTTCTTGATGTGTGACCTGTGACAACAAACCGCTCATCTTGCTGCTGAGCATGGTGCCTCCACACAAGGAATCATTGGCGTGAAACTTGAATCATCTGCATGTCTCACTATGGAAAACCCACACACCAAGTTTTATTCCTGTCAGCTAATTCGTTCTGGGTGCAACTATTCTTTTGAGTATATTACTGTGACAACAGATCATTTGTTTAAAAACAAGAATCTCTTGATTCGTCAGAGCACACGCAGATATCGATCAGCTCCCAGCGCACGGTAAAGTGATTTAGTGTAATTGATTAGAGGCTTATTTGCATGTTCCAGTCTTCGATGATTCCAGTACCGCGAAAGCCAATTTTGCACCACTGATTATGATTTCACCAAGTCATGTTGTGCAGCCCTAATAGCCAACAATGATTGCGCTTGACATAAGCAGGTTTTAAGCCCATGCACCTAAATAGAGAATGAACCGTCACACAAACACACCAAGGCCCAGCCAAACCCCAGTAACACCAACAGAGTGAGATAGCATAAGAGTCTAAAGATTACTCACACATACAGCAAGGGCGACCTTTACACACACACACACACACACACACACACACACACACACACACACACACACACACACACACACACACACACACACACACACACACACACACACACACACACACACACACACACAGGTTGATGTAAAACCAAGCTGACAGTAACAAGCTGTAACTGTGGTAACAGTGCAGGCGGTAAGAACCCCTGAAAGAGCTGTTTTGTTCGAGGAAGCAAGGGAAGAATCCAGTAAGCAGAGCTCTACTCTACTATATCCACCTCTCTCTCCCCTCTCCCTCTGCCTCCCTCTGCCTCTCTCTCTCCCATTCCACTTTAAATGAAGGGAGCAGCTCCTTAAAGGTCTGTTTGCTAAAGTTATCAAGGCTTTGAAACACAACACCCCTATAGTCTCTTACTTTTCAGCTTTCTCATCTGCTAACAAAAACACCAGCCAATATAGTTTTAACATAACATAAAAAAGTATGGATATAATAAGTTTTAATAAAGTGTGGGAAGTCATTTTTCTGTCTGGGTTACTTCTAGAGGATGTCTGATAATGTACTGTGTAAGGTTTAGGAATTAGGTACTCTTAATTTCAAGATTCAGGGCCAGTGTTACGATTAAATTTCAGAACAAGAACATCTAGGTAATACTAGAGGCAATAGCATTATGCTAGTAGAGGGGGAACAATTCCTGAAGGATCAGTTACTGTAAGATAATCAGGTAAATGAACACAAGGACACTGATACCTACTATAACAGTTATGTTATGTTATGTGTACACCTGCAGTAATTTATGGGTTAAGCTCTAACCTTAAGAGGTGCAGCTCTGGTGTGCTAGGTTAGCTTCTAACTCTGATTTCAAGATTTCACCTTAAATGGTGTAGAGGTTACATTCAGATATCTGCCTGTATGCTAGGCAGTAACTGCTGCAGTGTTTAAGGTGCAACAGAAATTCAAAGAAGCTGATATTAATCAGCGAGAGATTAATGCTATCAAATTCAGTGTCCCGATGTGAACCTGGCACTGACTGACGTAACTGGCAAAGCTCCACAGAGTTGATTACTTCTATTTGCACTGGTGATGCAGCAATTTTAATTATTTTCATCCAAGAAGACAGATGAGGACAAGCGGGCAGTGTGGGTAGTTTAAAAGTGCTGAAAGTGGTGGTGTGGTTGGTGTAGCTCAGCGGATAACACCACTTCCCACTAAGTATCCACCACCCCCACGTGGGAGACTGGGGTTCGAATCCCAGTATGGGTGACTTTGCTGTGCTACACCAATAAGAGTCCTTGGGCAAGACTCCTAACACTACACTGGCCCACCTGTAATGTGGTTAACCTTGTAAGTCGCTCTGGATAAGAGCGTCAGCTAAATGCCAGAAATGAAAGGATCTGAGTTAGCTAGCATAAGCTAGCTAGCATCAGTTTACTACTACTAATTATGTCCTATTTAATATAAAGCTTTCATCTGTTTTCTTTGCATCACCGGCAACCTACCTTGGTACCTCAAGATGTAGCACTTCGGACGGAACATTCTAGAATTGCTGAGTTTATTAATTTTCTAATTTACTTGTTCTGGTTGTACAGCTCTATATTATTATTATTATTATTATTATTATTATTATTATTATTCCGTCAGGTCAAAATATATTTAAATTAAAAATAAAACAGCTTTTACACTCAGGATACCATGCGACAGGGTCAGGCTGTATCGTTCGTTAATCTTTCCAGGCTTTGTAGAAGTGCTATTATGTATGAAAGCAATAAATAGACAGCTTTTCACTAATCTATCTAGAGAGAGGATTAGCCTGATGTGACTTCATTCACCCCAGCACAACCAAGCAAGAGCAATCATATCGTCTGTTTGGGCTTGTGCCCATTTTCTTTTCATTATTATTATTTTTTTAATACCTGCATCTCCAGACAGTGACATAGCACTACGGCTTCTGGCCAGATAAGAGTGAGTTGGGGTCTGTAAGCGGTTGATGACAGTATTCTCCCACGGAGTGAGAGGCATACGACGCATACCTGCAACACACAAACATTTATCCAACTATTAGGTGTTGTTTCATTATCAGCTGTAGGTAACCACCTGGACAACCAATAAACAATACCGACAGCCCAAGCATTAAGAACCAGCCAAACATGCCACACAGGAATGACATCACACACACACACACGGTAAGTCAGCCTATTGACCTCAGTTTGGACAGGAAAACATGCACTGCTGGACTGCATACAAGTTTTGCAGTGTGTGAGCTACAACTAGTAAAACCAACACTGCCAAATCAATATACAGTGTAGCAATAGCATGCACCTCAGTCATGTCCTTAAGCCAGCTTGGACAGAGAGAGGACTTAGAAAGCATGAACATAACAGATCCTGGCACATTCGAGACCACTAAACCAGCCGGTCACTCAGTGAAGACATGCCATATTTTCCCCACACTTCCCCACACATTCACAAAATCACTACCAGGACTTGGGGTTGGCTTTATTACATTTAGGCCGAAATGCCCCTCACTCGGTATTCAAACAGCTGCTCATAAAGGGAACAGACAGAACGTGAATCGCTCCAGGTTACAACCAAACAAATTTAACCCCCAAATTCCTTTTGGATCGGTGTGTATTCTGTGAATGTGTTTCTCCTGTGAACGAGAGAAAAATAACTGCTGGGTTTAACCCAGAACCACCTGCGTGTTTGTCCTGCTGGAACTTCTCACTGGGGCCGCGAGCTTTAGACTGAACTTTATTAACTAAGCAAGAGGAGGAAAGGGATGTCCGCTTCTGTAAGGCTTAGACCAACAGCAGAAAAACAACAATCACACGCCGTGATCACAAAACTGCAAGCTTTAACAGGTACATTTAAACAGGAATGAGTATTCATCAACATCTCTTATGAACTTCCATCATTATCTATGATTTTTACAAGGAACGCAGAGCTATAAGGAGTCGAACAACAGCTCCTTTTAGTGTGTGTGTGCGCAACTGCAACAAAAGTGAAAACACTATGAATCACTTTTTAATTATATTTATTTTTTTAATAAATTTTTCAATTCTTTTTTTTCTTTTTTATTATCTTCTATTTATTATTATTATTATTTTTTTTCATTTTACTTATTGTATCTATTTGCACACTGTGACCATGTAATCTTTACTTTTATTCTGTATTTGCACCACCACACAGAGGGGGTGGGGGGAGGGGTTGGTTTGGTCTGATTGTTTTCCTGCAGTCTGACAATTGTTGATATGTTATTGTTTCGGACAATATAGGAAAAGTAATAAACAGTTGTTTACAAAAAAACAAAAAACAAAACAACAACAATGAGACACAAAGAACAGCACATAGAACAAAGCGGTCTGGATCCATGTGCGTTTGTGTGGTTACCTCTGTCTGGTGAGTTTAACAGCGTGGCAGAAGAGGATGATAAGCGTTTGTTTATGACTGGATCTGTGTGTTTGGACAGATTCATGGTGGAGACTGACCTTCTGTCAGCATCTACAAACACACATAGAGACAACAACATCAGACGAACATCAAAAAGACAAACGGCACATGGAGAGCGTGCTGCAGAAACAGGAAACAGACACAATCGCTTCTCTGATTCCAAGTATATGGGAATTGGGATTTAACTTCAGAGCTTTGTTTCGATTTCCCTACCGTGACATTCAAGTTCCACTGCATCCACATGTACACAGAGTGTGAGATATTCTGCTGTCACTGTCTAGACAGCCTGTATGAATCACAGCATCCTTCCACATTCATATAATATTGGCAAAATTTTGCAGAGTAAGAGATGGACTACAGTCTGTAATAGCAGATCTACGAAGTGCTCCTATGTGATCAGTGGACCTGATAGAACTGACAGTGAGGGTAGACACACTGAGGTGGTTTTCATGTTATGGCTGATTGGAGTATATTATGAACCTCATTAATGGTGGTCTTTTTCATGATGCTTTGATGTTTGGAAGCAAGCACTAGAAATGGTATTGTGTGAAATCAACATCAATTCCCAGCACCTGGAACCAGTTAGGAATTTCTGGAATCCAACAGACAGAATTAGTTGAGTGCAGAGACTGACTGAACACTGACTGAAAAGAGAGAAAGAGTGGAAATGGAAGAGGCTGCCAAACGACTGATGCATCACAACTTTTTCTAATTTCCGCAGTGTTACAATCTGGTTAGCAAATACTACTTTAAGGTCAGCTTCATTAAAACGAATGGGCTACAGCTACGGTTGATGCATGCATCTCAGTCATACATATCATCTATCATCTATGTGACAACGTGAATGGGTATGATTGCAGCCAAGTAGGTCTCCTCAACATCATATTACTGCTTTTCACTGCCTTCAGTAAAGATCTTATAATCCTCTCAAAGTCAAAGTCGGATTTAGCATCAACACACTCAAACCACCACAAGCACTCACACAAACTACACCTGAGGAAACTCTCTCATCTCTACAAAAACCTACTAGGTGCTTCTAAGATGAATAAGTGCAACAGGGACAGCTGTTCGAGGAAGCTATTGTACACAATCCATTTAACACTAACGCTACTGCTATCTTCAGTCTCATGCTACATGCTAGGGTCGCTGATGCTAGTCAGCTGACTAGTGGGCTGCTCTACTCTGAGTCATATTCACATTGCGTGTGCAGGCGCTGCTGCCGCGCCAGGCTAAAAGCACCATGATAATGCTCCAGCCCAGCCAGGTCCAACGGCAGGAGAAGAGCAGAGTCATCAAACCCTGAGAGAGAGCAGTGAGAGCGAGAGGAGCACAGAATGAAAAAGACAGGAAGGGAGGAAGGAACAGAAATTACAAGATGGGGAGTGATCCTTATAAGAAGAGTCGTGTGGAAGAGACAGACAGACAGACAGACAGAGAGAGAGAGAGAGAGAGAGAGAGAGAGAGAGAGAGAGAGAGAGAGAGAGAGAGAGAGAGAGAGAGAGAGATAAGACGGAGAGAGAGAGAGAGAGAGACAGACAGACAGACAGACAGAGAGAGAGAGAGAGAGAGAGAGAGAGAGAGAGAGAGAGAGACAGAGAGAGAGAGAGAGACAGAGAGAGAGAGACAGACAGACAGACAGACAGACAGACAGAGAGAGAGAGAGAGAGAGAGAGAGAGAGAGAGAGAGAGAGAGAGAGAGAGAGAGAGAGAGAGAGAGAGAGAGAGAGAGAGAGAGAGAGAGAGAGAGAGACAGACAGACAGAGAGAGAGAGAGACAGAGAGACAGAGAAAGAATAACAAAAAGAAACAAAAGGCAGGGGGCACTCGAAGCAGGTCCTTAGTCAGCAGATGTGCAGAGCAGAACATGCATGCATTTATGCACACGCACACAGACCAACGTAAACACACACACACACACACACACACACACACACACACACACACACACACACACACACACACACACACACACACACACACACACACACACACACACACACACTCTCTCTCCTGTAGCTGTACGGGAACATTAACACATTTCAGATACACATACAGAAAGACTTCTTCATTCAGAAACTGACTACAAGACAGAAGACATAATACAACAACTATGTTTACACACACATTCAGATTAACCCATGAAAAAAATAAAACCCTAGATCCTTATGGAACAGTAACGTGGGCAGAAAACTGGATTCTGGAAAGGCAGATGTGGTGTGGAGAGGATTGCTTTATTCAGGGGAAAACATTTAGTCCACAGACAGAACGTGCTGTATTGCTGCCCAAATAAATTGTGCTCAGTGTGAATCAGCCTTATAAACCTGCACACGGAAACTGTGTACATGTAAACAAAGCTAAATGATGCCAGTTCTCAGAACCATCTACTCACTACCTGCTACAGGACAGACGCCGGTCTTGCTGTGTATGACACACAGTAAGCACATTCTGAGTTGTGTGTCTGAACAGCAAAACTTTCATTTTAATCTATATATTAATCCACACCCTCTGCATTATACACACATCTTGCATCTATATTGTGAAACTGCATTGTTGTCATATCAGTGCTGGTCTAACGACAAAAGTATAACTTTAGGATACTGCCATACCAATTTGAGTACTGATCTGAGGAAGTGTTCTACAAGCCACTCACATTATACACAATATGCTCAGTGATGTATCGAGTTCATTTATGCTAAATATGAAGGCCTGGGACTGTAGCCAACCTCCCTGGACGTGACGACAAATACTGTTATAGATATTGTCATACTGCGCAGCCCTACTGTAATTTTTTTCCATTCAGTTACACAAGACAAAAAATAAATAAATCATATCATAGCATAAACCACTTAAAAAAAATAAAATAAATTATAAATATAATAATGATAATCTACTAAAATGCTTTGGCCCTGTTGGCTCCCTTTCTCTACACACTGTGTGTTAAGGCTACTGACAGAATGACAAGCCTTTATCCAACACAAGCAGAGGTGAAATCTGTGATTCGGTCATAATAAAGCGAGTTGTTGCTTTTAACCTGCTGATAAACAGTCTGAAATTAAGGAAGCTTCATTCATAAGGGCTGAAGCATGAAGCGTACAGCCGGTGGCATGCAGTTTACCAGTGTAAATCTAAGGTTTGTATATTACATCATTAGTTTTCTGTATTGTCGTGGCTGGACCATTGTTAACTAAGACCGGTTACAGTGCAGCTAGCTTCTGGTGTGTTTACCACTGTTGTGCGAGGTGCTGGTGGTGAGAGGTGCTCCCCAGCTCCAGCGGTTGGGTTTCTGCTTGGCTCTCTGACTCCTTTCTAGAGTTCTCATCATCACAGCCTCATAGCGTGCCTGGCAAACACACACACACACACAGACAGAGAGAACAAAACGTAAGTATAGAAATACTCTACAAGTCTAACTTCATCAGGACAAGTAATGCTACAAGTAAGGCTACATCAGGTGTATAATCCACCTGCACTTGTTTATGACCCACCAGCACAGGAGAGGATAAAGGCTGCACAAGAATAAAAAAATTAATATCCAAACTAAATAAAGTTGTCTGCATTGAAATTCTGTGACGGACACACCATTAAGGTCTGCAATAGAAAGGATCAGCTGAACAGCACACACACACACACACACACACACACACACACACACACACACACACACACACACACACACACACACACACACACACACACACACACACACACACACACACACACACACACACTCAGTGGTCATCAAAATGCTGTTCTGCAGGTTTTTACATTCAACGTCAAACAATTCACTAGGTTAATGCAAGACAACACTTTGAGCACCTTGGTAAGAAAAATAATAATAATAATAAAATCATAATTTAATGGAATTTTTAGCAACATGTCCATTCACATGGAATCGGTATTTAGTGGACCCAAGAAATATCTGGACATTCATGTTATATTTTTTAAAAAGTGTTACGTTTGTTGTGTTGTATACTGACATTTATTATAAACAGAACTTTTCAGGATTATGATTACATTTTTGATAAGATTTCTTTCGAAAGATGGCTGCTGAGAGGAGGTGCAGCGGCTAACGGACTCGACTCGACTCATTACTGGTTTCTGCTTTGTTGTCCCGCTAGACCTGTATGGTGAAAAAGCTTTCAGTGTTGTAGGTCCAGAGTTATGGAATTCTGTCCCCCTGTATAATCGTATGTGCCCTCTTAACTATCTACTTTAAAAACGTATCTTTTTAAGATCGCTTCTCCGAATATGTAGTTTTAGGGTGGGTTTTGTCTGATGTTATTGTAGTTAGATGTCCAGTCACTTATATTTACATAGTTTTATGTTTATGTTTTATGTTGTTTTTTGTCTATTATTATTATTATTATTATTATTATTTGAGTTGTTTCCATGTAGACTTTTTGATGACTTGCATTCAGTATGTCTTTGTACTAGTGAACATCTGAGTTCATGTTCCTATCAGTGAACACAAGCTCACTGAACATCTAAGAAACAGCCCCAGGATTTCTCCACACAGCGAACCTACCATCAGCTTGGTGTTCTGAACATGTTCTGAACTTATCTTTATAAACTTATATCTTTAATCTTTTACCTTTATATCACGAATATTTAATGTTTCCTTTTTTTGATGTCACTGTAAACTGGAATCGATTTCACAATACATAAAGCACATAAAGCTGCACCCCCCCCCCCACCCCCCCAGAGTAAAACCAATTCCATCTGAACACTACCAAACAGACACAAACACAACAGACATGAACATACACACGAACATACACACGCTCCGTCTGCTTTCACAGGACACACTGCACATTCCTGTAATGCTAATTTTAATGCTAACAGCTGTTTGCTTGCTACTAACACCTGTGCACAGGTCTGCAGAACAGGTTCAGCTTCACTTCAAACAGAGCACAGGAATGTGGAGGTCAGAGAGAGAGAGGGGGATATGAGCGCTATGAGGGGTGTGTGTACAACTGCAACAGCATGTAAACAGAACAGGTTCAGGCTGAGAACTTACACCACCGCCGTGTGACCCTTCCACAAACCTGTTTGTCAATGACCTTATAATCCTGAGCCAGTCACTTTATGGTGCAATTCAAGCGGTGATTCAAAGCAGATTTCTCTAGAACTGGCAGGTTCTGAGTCTGAAGTAAGAATTTGAGTGTCTGGCTTGAAATATTATAAGCTTGGAGAAGAGTTATAATGGAACCCAAATCCTTGGAGTGAATGTGTATAGTTTTTACAGTGTAGTTTAATATCAACAGGGCAGATTCCATGATAGCTTTTTTGGTAACACTGTATTGTAGTGTATAACTATGTGGATGTCATGGTGCTGTTTAGAAATCTGTGTGGATATTGTGGTAATGCATGCATGACGGTGCAGCTTTTTACATATAGATCTCTGTTACTTTTTGCTTTTTTGTATATTTAAGTGTAGTTCTTTGGTATCTGTGGATTTCAGCATGTGAGGTTTTTTATACAGATGTTACAGATCTATGAATGTCATGGTGTAATTTTTGGAACTATGGATATTGTGTTGTAATTTCTGTTAACTGTAAATATTTTGGAGTAGTTTGTGGTTAATAAAGTAACTTGGAACTTTGAACTGGATATTAGGGTACAGTTTTTGGTAAATATGTGGATTTTATGGTGCAGTTTTTGGTAAATGTGGATATATATAGTTTTTTGATGACTGGATTTCTTCTCTTTCTTTTAACACAGGGATTGTCCATTACACTGTTACACAAAGTTGAATGCTGAAAAGATTGATGAAAGTGTTGTATACTAGTCCTTTGGAAAGCAGCGATATTGTAGGGTGGGGATTTCTTGTGTCTCCGTGTTTTAAGCTGGGCGAATGTCTCTGTATACTATATCATGTCCTATACTGTGTAAAATTATGTAAAGGGTTTTGCACTTTTTTTTTTATTTACTATGATGCATGTATCTATGTATCTCAGCACTAAAGGAAATGAGGAGTGCACCTTCTCTTCTTGAAGCTTCTGCCGTCGCTTCTCCTCTACGGCAGCACGTCTTCTGTCCTCCTTCTCTCTTTGCTCCTCCAGACGCTTCTTTCGATCTTCCAGTTGCTTCTCATAGAACTGCCGTGCACGCTCCTCGCGTTCCTGCCACTGCGCCTCCTTCGCAGCTACACACAAATACGGATAGTGAGGGAACCATTACTGACAGGTGTACAGCACAGGGTGAAGACACTTGGGTGGGTCAGAACAGATTTAAAAAGGGTCACCAAGGTCCTGTATCATCCACCCAAACAGGAAACATTGTAAAACCCCTTTAACGATCTTTGTAACGAAGTTATTGCCTAATCCAGTTTCGCTCCTTTACTGGTTCCACCCAGGGAGAGAGTGAATGGTCCTGTTGGAACATCAAATGATTTAGCAAATCTAAATAAACACCAGAAATCCTAAAACGTCTGCTTCCGCCTACGAGCACAGGCTGCCAACGGTTTACATAATGACCAAATCTCACCACGGCAACGTGCCACCTTCACCTAGTCATGCAGCCACAGAGAGAGTGAGCATGTGAGAGAAAGAGAGGGCGATAGAGAGACACAGCATGTGTCTGCAGCTTAATAAGTGATTTTAACTGGCCTTAAATCTTCTCCTGAAAAGTCACAAAGGTCAGAACCACTCTATTCTCACACAAACTGCTATGGGACACCTCAAGACCCAGGTGAAGAACTTCGTTCTCCCAACAATTTACAACACATAACTAATTAGCCAGTATGGTGTTACTTTGGCCAGAAAACAAATACCATACTAACCATACTACCATAGTATCTCTACTTTTTTTCCCCATCTGTAGTAAATTTATAATGTACAGTGAATGTAAAACAGCTAAAACAGACCAGTGATTAATGGAAGTTTGCCTAAATTAGACAGTTAAAATTAATGACCACCACTAGTAACTGTATGCGTTTGAATGCACACATTAAAAACAGGGCACCAAACCATCATTGATCATCCATATTTTATAAATTTAAATTTACTACAATATAATGGGAAACTACTCACTTACAAGCACGCAGACAATCAAACGTAACGTCTACCACAAAACCAATGTAACTACAGAGAAATGACCTTTAGATTTTGCTTTCCCAGGGTGTGAATTATAGTTTAGTAGCTCTCTTTAGGAAAGCCGGAGCGGAATGGAACTGAGCTCAGTCTTTATACTTTATACTCAGTTTTATACCACCCTTATCAATTACATACTATCACAGCATTCATCATATTATTAAAAACTATAACTGCACATACAAACAATATTACTAAAGCTTAAACTATTACATGCCAGAAAATAAAAACTAAAATTAATCAAACTATAATATAAACTATAATAGACCAGAGCTAAACCAGAGCTAAAAATCTAAACTCAATTTGAGACAGCTAATTATTTAATCATTATTTTGGTCTTATTTTTTTATTATTTATTTATCCATGATCTAAAGACTGCTATCATAAATCACCACTGCACTGCACCACCATCGCTGCTTTGCTATAAGGCTTCCTGGGCCAGGTTCAGAATTAAGTTGTGGGTTGGAAATCTATCAGGTTGTACTAAAATTAAGGTACTACTAATTTACTATAATGCCTCTACCAGCACAGGTGTCTACTGAGACAAACTTCATTATATAGTGAACACAGCATTCCATCAGGTCTCATGTGGTATACAGGACAGAGTCTGTGTTCATTTAAACACAATTCAAGTGCAACAATTCAACAGAAAGACAAATTAAGGCACAGTACAACACTACACCGCAATAAAAAATACACAACAGTGCAGAAAAAAAAAGAAAAAAAAGAACAGCAATCAATACGATACAACAACCCAGGTGATACTTCCAGGTTCAACCTTTTTCTCCCCACCATGGACCTGTGAGGCTAATATATCATCGCTGTCCAATAAAAAACACGTATCTCCACTTCTGTTGTTCTGGACGTTTATGCATTGTTTGAACACAGCCTTTGCCATTTATGGTGTGTGAAAAATTCATGAGGAATGGACCAACAAAAATGGCTCATAACTGCTTTAATAAAAAGTCTGGTTTCACTGACTTTCAAATTGCATTAAGTTTATAGCTGCCATTTTGGAGATACCTGCTATTCATTGGACGGAGGCGATAGACGAGTCATGATGTTTCTATTATAGCAATTATGGATCCAGTTTCATTTATTTAACAAACAGGTAGAAGCTGCAGGAGACAAAAGTGAATGTAAGAGGGTATGTGCCGTACCTATCTGTTTCTCCCTCTCCTCCCTCCTCTCTCGAGCCAGTCTCTGTCTTTCATCGAGTTTGAGCAACACTGGCTCTGTGGATACATACACACACACACACACACAGACACACACACAGACACACACACAGACACACACACAGACACACACACACACATACATGTTTAGTATAGAATCACCCACAGACGGGACCCCAAACAGTTCATGAGCCATTGTGCAAGTTTGCTTTGGCATCTGTGCTCTACCATTTCCAGTCATTCAGAGTGGTTTGATGTGAAGCTTGTAGAATTACTGAATCTCTCTAAACGGTGAAAAATGTTTTACAGTATCATAATAATATTTCCCTCTAAAATGTATGACCTGAAAACTGTAGGTTTGTGTAGAATTTCTTCTCTTCAATAAACCATTTCATATCAAACTACTCTAATGATACTCTAAATGAGTGCTTACACCTGAAGGAAATTTCAAATTGGTAAAATTGTGGGAGTAACAAGCTAATCCCTGTAAGACTGTGCTCATGTTGTCCGTATGTAGCTCACCTGGTCTCCCTGCTGTGTTCTGTACATCTGTGGGGCTCTGTATGGTGTAGGTGTTGTGTCCAGAGGTGGACGAGTCCGGTCGACTTGAAGACTTCTTCTCATCGCCTCTGAGGGGACAGTCAGAGTCTGAAGGACATAAAAGGGGAAGATGAAGGACGTGGACGATAAACACATGCACAAACTTTAAAAAGCAGCCCTATAACTAATGCTTTTCCTACACGGTTAATCCATCTACTGATCTAATCGAACCATTACACCCAAAGTGACCAGACTGGATGTGAAACCAACCAAGAAAAAGACAAATGATGAGGGTTTAGCAAAAACCAGCATCACCCCGCTAAACCTTCCAATCCGTATTAATCCACCGATACCCAAACAAATCACGATCCAAATCCGGAATTACTGATTTTACAGCTTCCTGTACTTTCAGTTCTTCCGTTGGAAATTATACAAATTTCTTTATACAGAATCAGAAATGCAATTTTAACCTTGTTGTGTAGCTGAAACCTGGAGCCAACCGTGTTACACAACAGTTATGTGTTGAATTGTGCCTCCATACAGAATCTAACTTACATTTACATTTAGCTGACGCTCTTATCCAGAGCGACTTACAAGGTTAAATCACATTACAGGTAGGCCAACGAAGTGTTAGGAGGTGTAGCACAGCATAGTCACCCAGACTGGGATTCCAACCCCAGTCTCCCACATGTAGAGGTGGCACCCTGAGTAGTGGTGTAACCCACTGAGCTACACCAACCACTTCTCTTCTGCATACATTCACACGATGTTGGCAGGCTAAATTCGGCTTCTGTTGCTTCCATTTATTGTTAGTATGAGATTGAGATTTCTCATACTAACAATGTCCGTATGTTTGTGTAATGTACGTGCACATGCAATTTTAGCTCTACAGGTTGTCCTGTAGCTGACTGCAACCTTTGGCTATGTAGTTTTGAAGTTTAAGTCATACAATGTCCTGAATCACTTCAGATGTGAAAAATCTGGATCTGGTTTGACTTCTAGTGTGATCATCTGAGACTGGAAGTTTGATTTCTCACCAAACCATACCTTAAACTTCAGAAACCTCTGCGGTTTAATTTGCTCAACATGCATTTCTTCGTTTGTGGTACATTGCCACAAAGGTAGTTGTTGCCTGCTACACTTCCTAAGGTGCCCTGCAATCTTCCGGAATTACCCAGTTCCATATATTACACAGCAAAACACAACAGTTTTGACTTCCAGTACCAACAGAGAAAACTACACAGTCGGTCTCCTTTGGACATGTTTTGTGGTGACTTCTGCGAAGATAACCAAAAGCTCATTTTCATACCAGCACTGAGAAAACTACACTTCAAAGCACTTCATCCATTACTGCCAACAGCCTAGACACAGGCAGACTTCCGAATGTCAATCACTGTCATCCACACCTACTTTTTCCATCAACGTCTCTCTAAAGAAAACAAAACTGAAGACATTTCACACACGGCTGTGGATATCGTTTACCAGAGAAGCATAACAAACCAGATTACAATTCTTTAAAAGGGGCGGGGTTGCCTGCATTAGTACCATCAATCAAATGAAATAATAGATCTTCTACCAAATGCTATTACATTTCTTTTAATGACTATTAATCTTATCCACAAAACTCTTTAGTTTAAAAACTGGATCTGAAGGAATAAAATCTAACTTGTACGGTTTGCCTCTTAGTGTCTAAAGCTCACTTCTTTAATTTTGCACTGGAGCTACAAAAAAAATGTAGTTACCAGTAATGCACTTAGTAACAATATGTGCTACATAAACACAGGAACCCTTATTTCAGTAGGCAAATACTGGGAGAACTGGATAGAGCTGTAAATCGAAGGCTCGAGTACCAGTGCACATCCCTCGTACGACACCACAGGGAGTCCACAGGCGTTTGCTGACATGTGTTGCAGTGCAGGTAACACTACTGTGACCATAATCATCACAAATGAGAAAGAAATACAAAAGCAGGAGAGATTTTAAGATTTGTGTCATTAAAAAAGGACTTGGAGTAGCTAGAAACCATAGCAGTGGTAGAAGTAGTCACTTTGCAGGGTGATGCATGCAAACAAGCGTATTTGAGATTTAACATGGCTTGAGGCAAGTTAATGGTGATTTAGACAACCAGTTGGATTGGAGGGGGAGGGGTAAAAATGTATTTTGTCAACTATTTTAGCTTTGTAGCTGTACAGCTAGCTGCGAGGGATGAGTAATTTTTGGTCAATGCAAAACAACACAGGTCCCAGTTGCCACCCAAGTCACGGTTCACACTTCTTTAGAGCTGTTCTTGATTCCCAGCATTTCAGTCACTTTGGATTTGACAGTGTCACTGTTTGACACATTGCAAATAACACAAATGACACTATTCGTGATTTTGTTATTTTGCTGTCCAGACAGATCTCGATAACATTCATACATTCCAAAAACTGGATTTGAGCTGGCAGTTTAAACATACAACAATTTGGAAAAAAAAAAAAAAAAAAAAAAAAAATCACATTCTAAACCTTTGAAACAGCCATTTGCACATGTACCCAGCCCAGCTCGATGACATCAGGTCAGGTGCTGTTGACTTATACTCCTGTGTGATTCTGTTGAGGCTGAGAGAAGAGATTACAGCACTGGAGCAGAGGGTGGCGGGAGGAGGCAGGTTAACTCGAGCAGAAAGGCACAGATGAGGAAGCAGGAAGCTGCCATCTCTCTGAGGGGATTTCTTATTCATTGGAGTTTTGAGGGGCTAAAAATTCACCTTTAGAACCTTCAAGTAAAAACCCAACCTCAGCTGGTCAAGGTGTAGGACTGATTAAAGTGCTGAATGCACCTGGCCTAATGGATGTTTTTCAGAACGTTAAGCTGTGCATGAGCTTATGCTTAAACATGTGAAATTGGTAGTTAAGCAGTCAAAAAAAGCACTTAGCGTATGTGCATCATCTTCAAACGTGTTAGAAATGCATCCAATGACAGTAAGTGAAAATTGCAAAAGAATTTTCTTCAGCATTTTACAAGAGCCCTACTTAATATTCAAGAATGATGGAGCACAAAGAAATGGAGAGAGCTGCTTCTCACTTGTGTTTATTTTATTTTTACATTTGTTTTACATTGTAAAATTTTTTTTATTTTTTAATATCAGAGGCCTTTAGTTATGTTCCATAGATATAACCGGTCAAAGGAGTCATATGATGTACTTTTCCAGCATGTTTCCATCTGCAATTCAGCAAATTTCATATTTATCCGCATATGTATGTATGTATGCATGTATTTATGTCACTTATGTGTGCATACTTTTATGCAGAGTTTGGTTCTTTTATTAGATATAGCCGTTTCCATCAACTCATTTTATAATGATATGCAAAATATGCATAAACCTACATGGTTGGAAACAAAGCTACTGACTATGCAAAGCTGCATCAAGACAAAGAATCTACTTAAGAGAGTCTAAAACACAACATGACGTAGAACTCACCTTTTAAATCTCTACTTAAGCCCCCTGGACAACTCCATACCTTTATAATCCAGTCCATCAAATCACATCTCTCATAAGGTTGAACTCTCAAACAGCTGTAATGTTATAACACATTAGTTTTGCAGTAGTTGCTAAATAATACATCTTAGGACTAATACTTGTATAGCAACCCTGGGGTGTGACCCTGTGTTCACACCTTCAGCCCCCTTTTCACCCCTTGGTACCCAAATTGCTTAGTGCCTTGAGGAACCATTGGTTGCATTGATTTCACTGGTGCCAAACACGAATCAGAAACATCCCTGGTAAAAAAAAAAAAGCCTGGAGAACAACCGCTTGTGTTTATATATGTTTAACCTAGGAACCAACTAAGGTGCATACAGTTTCACAGATGCAGAGATAAAGAGCGTACCAACCTGTTCAGTGTTTAATTCCTATAGATAATGGCCACACTGCTTTGCTTCTTATTGGCATAAATTAAACAATTGAGCACCGACAAATCCCCAACTCCACCCACTTCACATTGGCAAGGTTTGCGCTGCCTCCTGCCACAAGGAATTACCTCCTCCAATTTTCTTGTGTCACAGCTGCAGTTATTTGATGTTAACATTAGTACTCTAGTGTTACTCTAGTACCCTACTGTTAGAGTATTTCACCCTCCAGCCATATTACTCTGTAACTCCTTTATTGGGGGAAAGATACATTAGTTGGCCCTGACTACAAAACTCCTGACTCGGTTCATGACAGATTTGATAATGAGTTGACTCAGGTGTGTGTCAGTGCAAGAAAAACACTGAACTGTGCAGTACACGAGAAGGCCTGCGCTGGGAATGAAGTGCTGATCAATGAGAGGGGAGGCTCCATTGCACATCATGTCATGTTACAGTTACGACCATGTCAGATATTGGCATCCTATCAACGGCAGCTGTTACCGGGGTCATTCTAGTCCTGCTGAGTTTCAGATCGATCTGCGTTTTAAAACCAATCAGCAGCCTGCTGTTACGTTTGCCACCAAACACGCCTGATCAATGTTTATTCACACCCACAACCACACTCTCAGCTACGGCTGAATCGGTGCCACTGCTGGGAGAGTTTTAATAAAGGCAGCCAAGGACTTGAGGCTGCCTCGAGCTTCATTCAGAATATTTACAACTACCCCATTTCTTTCCTCCTCCAACACAAACTGCATTGTGAATTTAAGGGGTGCACAATGAAGGCCGAGGACCAGATTTTGATGTTATGATCTTTGTGACATGCCTTGGTGAACGGCTGCTGATTAAAATGGGCCCATACGGCTGCCAATTTTGGCATTACTGTTGGTAATCTGACTTGAAGCCTGGTCAGTATAGTCCCTGCACACAATTAAACGTTGGTGATTGGGTAGAGAGGAGTTTCTCAACCCTGGTCCTGGAGGCACCTAGCACATTTTAATGGACTACCTGCACCACCTGCAGCTCTGTCAGATCTTTTTAATGAGCTGATAAGTTCAGTCAGGAGTGTTACAGAAGGGCAGGAACTAAAATGTGCAGGGCAGGGTGCCTCCAGAACCAGGGCTGAGAAACACTGGGTTAGAACAATGGTTCTCAAAGTGGTCCTCATACTCCCCCAGATGGTTAACATGGTTCACATGTTTACTCCAGCCTGCAACTCGTAATGCAAAGGGATCTAGATTAAGATTTCAGTTTGAGGAATACTGGGCTAAAGGGCTCATTTGTTTACAGTACCGTGATATCAGTATCGTAAAGGTCAATATCAAGCCAAGAGCCGCCTACCATGACAAGGAAGGGCAATTTGGGGCAACAGGCACAAACCAGTCTTTTGTGTATGCTGCCTTCATAAGCAAGAGTGAACAGGGAAGTTTGAATGCCCTTCGAACTTGTAGTTCTCACTCAGGAGCTGCTGATCCATGATGTCATCTCAACATGGAGCGCCCATAGAAGAAGGAGCAAGGGTGTGTTTTAAGCTTTGTAAACAGACGTCTCAGTTTCTCTTTGTGTATGCTATATCATGTGTGTGTAATGTCAATAAGCTCATGGACATGTGGATAATGATATACCATGCAGCCCAACAGGGCAATTTACCATACACATAACAAAGCACAGCACTTCTAGCCAATACTCAAATGCCTACAAATCCACAGAATACACATATAAAGCTGATCAAATCTGATGTAATTATTTCTGCTATTCATATACAAGCTTTGACGCCTTTGAGAGCAGAGAGGAACTGAGTGAATTTACTACTCTACCACACTGCACCCCATGTCTTCACTAGTAACACACAGTTTAATGCACATGCCATAGTGCTTCAAATTAATGGTTTGATGTTTTGCTCTTTTGGGGGCTTCCCATGCCAGACTAATCTGCAGAGTGTATCGCATAATGCTGTGGGGAACACGGGAAGGGAAAGGCAGATAAACTGTGGACAGATGGGCAGATGGCTTATTTAGATGTCAGAGAGCGAATACAGCAAGGAAAAGCAACCAGCTGAAATCAGATAAAATATTGCATAGGTAAAATTAGTAATTCCCTTTTTTTTTCACATGTGAATGAAGAGACACATCAACAAATACCCTCACAGCTAAAGAGAGCAGTAGCAGCCAGTAGTAAGAGGCTAATTATTCTTAGAGTACAGATAGCAGAAAATGTTAAAAGTCTATTTAACATTTCCTAACAGTGGTTTCAGGCCACTGTGTGATGATTTAGACACACAGTTTGCAGTGGGCTAAATTATTTGCTATGGATGTAAATTCTGGATGAAGTAGGTATGTAAATAATTAACAGATATATTGAAATTTAAGGAGCTGTTCTGCCAATGCTATCAGTTGAAAACATTAACAACACTTTAATTGTACACATGAGAGTTCAATAGACAACTGCTTCTGCTAGATAGGCCTACTTAAAATTGAAGGATGGAGCTTACAGACAGAGGAGTAGTCTAACTACAGGTATGTACCATATGGATACCAAACCGCTCTTTCCTCCAAGCGTGATACACGGCGCTGTGAGGATATCACATATGGGCGTGCAGAAGAAGGACCCGGTAGACAGCAAAGACTTTCGGAAGCTCCTGAGGTACACTTAGCCATATCTAGCTTTGATCATGGCATCAATGTTAATTTTAAATACAGTAAGTAGAGCGCATAACCTTAGAATACAGAATGTTCACCAGCATGGCACTATATAGTCATTTCTTTACCTTTAAACAGTTTTTGCTCACATAATGAGCATATACAATCCCCACAGTTTACACAGCACTTAGGTGGGGCATGTTTAGTACTGTCTCAGGCCATTTACTTCATTCAAGCTCATGCCTGGCCCCACCTATCAGCACGCTCCATATAAGCAACATTTTTTGGTCCATTAATACAGAGTACATTTGAAGTGCTCATAAGCATGTGGTCGATATGTACAAGACACCCTCTAAAAAGCTATCCATAATTATTTGGTTTTGATGAGACCAGAATAAAGTAGCTGCCGCCTGCTCCACATTGCCTTTTCCTGAAAGCTCTTTAGGGACACTGCCGTTCCAGATATATGCAAAGACCCAACTCCTGTCTGACCCATTTACTCTCTGCTAAAAGCTCTGGGTATCGGTTTCCAGACCTTTATATCTGCAAACAATGGAGCTGTTTTCCCTACAGGACATACAGTACAGTGAAAAACGAGGGATTAAACAAATTATCGCTTTTAAGACACTAACCAGATGAACTTCAGTGTATTCCAACTGGCCTGTGCGCAATTTATTAATAAGACTAAAGCATGCATACCTCATTAATACAGCAGTGCAATTAAACCTGGAATGTACTTGCTGCCTATTGTGACCTTTATGCATCAGGCTAAACCACAGGTTTATATTCACTCAAAAGGATACAATGGAGAGTGTGTGTGTGTGTGTGTACACTTTACAGTCTACACCCTACAGCGCTTCCTGACGTTGTAATTGAGCCGAGCTCAATGCCATTTATCAAAGCAAGAAAGCCAGCTGCACATTTGAAAGCAGAGCCTGGTATAACATACAACACAAAACCCAATCCATGCTGTGCAGAACGTCCACAAGGACGAATTCACCTGAAAAGCTCTCAACAGACAATATGCGGTTATGCTTTTCCATTTCCGCCCCTTTCCTTTAGTGTGTGTCATATAGCTTTCTGTGCATGTGAAGTATCGACACAGTTATAATCTCCAGAGGGTGAAACCACCTTCCTGCAATTCTGGCCCTTTTCTTTGTCGTGAGGTGACATAATCTTGTAACACAAACCTTGCTGTCCGCTTATCGGGAATCTTGGCATACCGTCTAATATGTCCTGCTCCAGTCTAGCTTACGAAAGTGGATCTAGTCCACCAACTCCTACCAGGCTTTCCGGATGGGGATCAAAGTGATATGGTAAAACCAACTCCACTGTAATAATGTGGTTTTGAACTTCTGATGGTTGACCTGTCAGAACAGAGTTTGCCAGCTGACCAATCGCAACACGCTGTGCTCACTGGGAGGCGGGGCTTTAAGACATACTGCTGATGTAGCAGACCCAAAACCTCCTTCTTCCTTTAACTCCTTCAGGAAATAACATTGTGTTCAACAGTAGAGGGCAAAACATTAGGCATGTTCATTTAAAAGTGGATATGGCCATAAACTTTGATAAATGGTTTTGTAATGTTGATTTAAATGCTAGATGTAGAAACAGAGACTACTATTTAGCCAAAGGTAGATTTAGCCTAACTACTAAACCGATTATACATCCAGTACTTGTCATGTTATGTCTCTACACTGAAGCACATCAGCTTGTTTACACTTTGGCATTATTGGCTTATATCACAGTACATATGAGCAGCAAAGTATTGGGCATACCGTAATAAAGCTTTTATGAGGAGACAGTATTCTGAAAATGCGATTCAGTGATGAACAAGGGTGGAACAGAGGTACATTCTGAATACTGAGAGATCTGATCTGACTCTCTCCACAGCTAAAAATACCCACTCCAGGGAGAACTGGAACTCTGTGGACTCCATGTGCGACAACTCCAGTGGTGTTGCGGGCTGTTTCTTCACCTCAAATGAGGTATAGTCTAACCACTGAGGTTACACAAAAGGGAATCTGTGTCGTGATAAGCACCATTTACAAACCGAGCTAAAGCTACTAAAGCTTTTGTGAGATACAGCAGTGCTTCCCTACAATAATAATGGTCTTTATAACATATGATTTACATGCCAGGGGAAGATTTATACTTCTATATATTCTGTACTCTGAAATGTAAACATTAGTGTTATTATCCTACATTAATAATGTAATTCATTCATACATAATTCAAGGTCGTTCGGGTACTGGATACACGCCTCAACTAAACGGTGCAAAGCACAATGCACTAAATATCAAAGTATGAATCATTAAACCTCAAATGGGGTACACGTCATACAGGTTTGTGATTATATGTATGTGACATTAGCTCTATTTGCATAAAAGGAAACAAACTCAAGGCTGTCTTTGGAACAAGTGAATGCGTTTGTCCTTTGTATAAAAAAACCCAAGCTAAGAAAAGCGTTTTACCTATAAAGAATTTAAACGACCGCCCAGGTTTAAAACCCCAGTTATAGTCTAGGCCTATAGCTGCACTGGGAAGATCTCCAAAGCTGTGTCCCTGAATACAATGGGAAAATTAAGCTTAACAGTGCATTCCCATTTCTTTTTGCTTGGTATGGTTCCCATGAAGTGCAGGGATCGCAGTTGGTCCCAAAGAGTTCATTCCTCAATTCCAGACATTCAGCCAGGAATTAAAAAGCTGTGGACTCCACACAATGATGTTAGAGTTTGCCTGTATTTGCATGAACATGGCGTGTGACATAGTGTGCTGTCACTAGACAGACCGAGGGGGGGGGTTAAAATTGATGCACAACAGTATACCCACTGGTATTATTCATCTGCTGTAAAATCCGTATCTCCAAGCTAGCTGGGCCAGGCAGCTCCAGGCCACTAACATCCCTCCATCAACTAAGTCCACAAGCCACTCTTTCCATCAACTAGCGACAACAGCAAAGGGCACACAAGGGTTTCCTGGAGCTTTACATTGGTGGTCTATGGCAAATGGTTCTAAAGTCAATGCCATGTCGTTAATCGCCCAGTTTGGATTAATAAGGAAAAGTTTTGATGCCAAACTGTTTAGGTTAATTTGCACATTGACGGGACTTTTATGATGGATATCATGAATGCAGGTGGTGTGGTGGGTTTTACAGAGCAGGCAGGTGGCCTGGCTGTGCTGGTGAGGCTGCGTTTCATGTGTAGAGCAACTTTTGCAAGTCAAAAATAAGGCTCTGTTTTGGACACCACCTAAATGGCACTTTGCTGCTTAGAAACTGAATACATACCAATGAAGTAATGTTTTATAAGAACGAATGCCCTTTATAACAAAACAGAGCACTGTAAAAACCTTCCTGGGATAATCTATTCAGTGTGTGTGAGTGAGTTCAGCTTTGGCGGTCCTATTTATGTCAGGCTGCGTCTCAGTCATGGCTACAGGGTTCAGGTTTCAGTTTAATGCCTGTGCAGTTGTCTCGTTACACTTGTAAGCCATACATCCTTCTTCTGAACGCCTCTGCCTTGATTTAAATTCACCTGATGACTTATTCAGTTCCAGATCAACAAATGTATGACTATATTTGTTTATACAAACTCAAAGAAATTCTGACTTTCAAACATAAAAAAGGACGACAACACAAAAATGAATTTCCAGGCGCCAGGACTGCATCCTGCTACAAGTTCAGAACCACAATGTTACAATGGTGTTGGTTCTGCCATATCAGTTTGATCCAGAGTCGGTAGAGTTGGTAGACTGTTCTGAGCATACTGCGGATATAGTCAGTACTATATAGTACAAAGTGAGCACAATTTGGCTTGTTGAACTGGATTTAATGCAGAACCATAAAAAAAATGATCAAAAATAATTGTAGCGGTATGTTCATTATTACCGTTATTATTTCAGTAGGCCTGTATTTGTCTCACACTACATTACAACTTGCTAAATTTATAAATAAATATCAAGACGTATATTGTGCATCTTAAAAATGCCTTTGAATATTGTGAGAATGTTTTGCCATATCGCCAACCCCTAGTACTAATCATACAAATGATCCTCAGACCATACAAAATCAATGTAGGGTCAAATAAACCAATACCACACACACACACACACACACACACACACACACACACCATTCTGGTGCAGAGAATGAATTTATATCTCTATTCCTGGGGCAGACTATCTGGGTTAAGGAGGATTTAGCAGAACATCCTCCATGCTGGCATTCCCATTGTTCTCATACAGCTGAGTGTAAGGCTATGACACACTGCCACTGGGACATCATATACACAGGTGCACCCAAACATACATATATTCACACATGCACATGCTGGTATGCTGATTTAGGGCCGAGGCATGATGAAACATTAACACTTCACACATTATTACAGATCAATACAGAAATGTAATAACTAACTCCATGTTCAGGTCCAACATGACCAAAAACAAGCCACCCTACAACAACTCTCAGGGTCCCTCCTACTTCTCCACTCAGTTTTAGTTTCTCACGTAACTTTTGGCATGGGCCTGATGCTGGTTGTTCATGTTGGGACTGCCACAGTCAGTTTCCATGGCAGAGTGTGAGTGTGAGCAGTGGAGTGTAACTGAGGCTCAGTGATGGGGGAATGCCAGAGCTCTAACCAGCCGAGGGTCAGAGGGCAAACAGGGAAGATGAATAGTTATGTAAAGCTGGAGCCCTGCTTTCGTTACACAACAGAACAAATGTTGTGTAGACAGACAGACAGACACATTTAGAGACGGCTATCTCTAAAAGAGACCTGCAAATTTCAGATTGTGTCTGCAGTACAGACAGATAAATATACAGGGAAATTGAAAAAGACTGATGTCTTGGGAGACAGACAGAAATATTAATAGATACACGGGAAGACCATTTATATTCATAAACAGTGTATATGCATGAGAAACAGACAGAAAGCTAGCTTTAAAAAAAAGTAGCATTTTGGGAACAGATGTCCAAATAGATAAAGGGACAGATAGACAGACCTGAATTAGGACATAATCTATTCTTACTGATACAGACAGACAGAGGAACCTATGGCTAACAGACAGACAGGCAGACAGAGGAACCTTTGGCTAACAGACAGACAGGCAGACAGAGGAACCTTTGGCTAACAGACAGACAGACAGACAGACAGAGGAACGCTTGGTTAAGAGACAGAGAGACAGACAGACAGACAGAGGAACCCTTGGCTAACAGACAGACAGAGGAACGCTTGGTTAAGAGACAGAGAGACAGACAGACAGACAGACAGAGGAACCCTTGGTTAAGAGACAGAGAGACAGACAGACAGACAGAGGAACCCTTGGCTAACAGACAGACAGAGGAACACTTGGCTAACAGACAGACAGACAGAGGAACCCTTGGCTAACAGACAGACAGAGGAACCCTTGGCTAACAGACAGACAGAGGAACCCTTGGCTAACAGACAGACAGAGGAACCCTTGGTTAACAGACAGACAGACAGAGGAACCCTTGGCTAACAGACAGACAGAGGAACACTTGGCTAACAGACAGACAGAGGAACACTTGGCTAACAGACAGACAGAGGAACACTTGGCTAACAGACAGACAGACAGACAGACAGGCAGGCAGGCAGAGGAATGCTTGGCTAACAGACAGACAGACAGACGGATGGCTTGGCTAACAGACAACCTGTGCTACAGTATCTGCGCTACAGACAGATTAGGAGAGGGGTTATGTTGGCTAACTGACAGATAGTGTCAGACAGTCCACTATAGAGATAAAGTAAGTTTTTGCACTACAGACGAATTTAGAAAAAAACATTTTGATCGACAGGCAGACAGGCAGACAGACAGGCAGACAGACAGGCAGACAGACAGGCAGACAGACAGACAGACAGAGAGACAATGTGCTTCCAGCCAGAAAGCTAACAGACAACCATCACTCACTTCTTATCATTTCACAACTTTCAATAAGTGATCACTGATCACTCAATCTATCCACTGTCAGTCCCCAGCCTCATGTTTTCATCTCAGTGGTCCTTCATGTTGGATGGTCCGGAGGATCTGTACTGCTACATTTCTCAAGTCACTGCCTTTGACTTTGAGGTGAAAGGTCAGAGGTGTTCTCTGTGTCTAGTGTCCCTGCTGTACAGCTTCCTAAACTCTCACACATGACCGCCCCTCCCCCAGCCTTAATCCGGCAAAGCCTTATTCGCTTCACGTGCCTCTAAATATCCCCTCCACACATCATACACAGAAAGACCTGCGTAAACTACATAACCCTCACCTTCACAGCTGCCGTATGATTCCCGCAGAATATTCCCTGTGGTCAAGCTTTTAGCAAGAACAGCATAAAACTATGATGTCTAGGACGACGTGAAATTCATGGTGGATAACTGGACTAGGTCTAGAGTCCAGGACATCCACAGATCATCTCAGAGACATAACCAGTAGATACTCCATTAAGATATTAAAGAGTTTTATAGCAATAATAGACATAACCACATAACCTTCAAGCTAAGAGAGGATGATGACGACATTTTAGTCGAGTTCTAATATATTTAATATTGCATTAAAGGGTCCACATGATGCAGAACAGCTCATGTTTTGTAAATAAGAGTCATGATGTTATATGTAACCATCATACAAGTCCACACAAGCCATATGTATGACTAAGAATGTTATTTTTGTGATGTCACTAAAGCCAATATACACCCGTATATTCAGCCACCGCAGTATGCCTCACCTACTCAAGTTATATGAAATGTTTAAGCCCTGAGACTCATTTACATATATTAGTCTTATAGAGAATATATATATATATAAACTTAAAGAAAATATATATAAACAAGAGAACCTGTTTAAATCAGAGGGCTACAAAAAACCGGTAGTGGAAAGCGATATGTCCGTTTTGGTGCATAAATGGATAAATGTCATGAATGGAATTCGAACCGGTAAATAAATAAAAAATAAAATAAAAACAATATTGCAGATCTGACAGTCTGGCATACGACACTCGGGGACAACAAAACACTGATTACAAAATACATGATAATTTTCTGGAATTATTCCCATCGAAATCGCAATCGGAATCGCAATCGTTCGGAAAAGACGCAATTAGAGAACAGTCCATTCCTATCAAACTGTACAGACCTGGCCAGTCTCTACTGTGCTCTTACCCTGGCTGTCACTCATGGCTCTGGAATGCCCTGGATTGCTCCAGAACGCACTTCTCAAACCTCGATTACATCCCAAAGGAAGTGCGCCAACATCCCCAACACCACAAATGCAGGCTGAGGGTCAGACCCAGAGGCCAGAAGAGGAAGCATCCGTCACAGGACCAGGGATTACACCCGCTAATTCGAAGCCAAATAAAGAGAGGAAGAACTGAAAGGAGGACAGCGGGACCGCTGCTGCTGCTGGCCAGTTCCTGACAGGACAGAACTTGTGCAGAGTGAGAAAACAGAAGCGGTGGCCTCACACCCCACCCCGAGAGAGAGGGGGGAGAGAGAGCATGGGGATGAGGGGTCAATACTCACTTCGGTGTGCTTGTGTATGTGTGACAGTGTTTGCATGTATGACTGTGTGCACGCGGGCACAGGAGGAGATTACTGTAGCGTTAGCGATTATTGTGCACTGCTCCACATGGCACCAATCTGTGCGTGCGTGCATGTGTGTCTCTCGGTGTTTGCAAAAGGGGACGGGATCCAATCCCAGAGCTGAGCAGCTTAGTTGACGCTAATGCTAAGCCGAGGGTGGGGGGGGAGAGAGCGAGAGAGACAGAGAGAAAGAGAGAGACACAGAGAGAGAGAGAGAGAGAGAAAGAGAGAGAGAGAGAGAGAGAGAGAGAGAGAGAGAGAGAGAGACACAGAGAGAGAGAGAGAGAAAGAGAGAGAGAGAGAGAGAGAGAGAGAGAGAGAGAGAAAGAGAGAGACAGAGACAGACAGAGAGAGAGACAGAGAGAGAGAGAGAGAGAGAGAGAGAGAGAGAGAGAGAGAGAGACAGAGAGAGAGAGACAGAGAGAGAAGAGAGAGAGAGAGAGAGAGACAGAGAGACAAGAGACAGACAAGAGAAGAGAGAGAGAGACAGGACAGAGAGAGAGACAGAGAGGAGAGAGAGAGAGAGAGACAGTAGAGAGAGAGAGACAGAAGAGAGAGAGACGCGACAGAGAAGAGAGAGTAACAGAGAGAGAGAGAACGAGAGAGAGAGATCGAGAGAGAGAGGAGGAGAGACAGAGAGATCAGATACAGCAGAGAGAGAGAGAGACATAGAGACAGAGCATACAGAGAGAGTAGAGAGACATGAGAGACAGAGACAAGAGAGAGACAAGAGTAGATAGGAGACAGAGACAGACTGACACGAGGACAGAGGACTAACCAGAGAGAGAGACAGAGACAGAGACAGAGACAGAGACAGAGACAGAGAGAGAGAGACAGAGAGGGGGAGAGAGAGAGAGAGAGACAGAGAGCTTGCTCTAATCATTAAACAACAGGGTTCTGACATGTGTATTAACTAGCTCTGCAAAGTCTGACCTGTGCTTCTCATTACTAACCTCCGGTCAGATTCTCCACTAGGTCTCTCAGAAACATCAGCAACCTCCAAAAAGCAACACGGAGCCTTGTTAGTTGTTAGCAAATCGTTGTTATTGTAGAACTTCAAACGAACAGTTCAGGCAAAATGTCTGCAGATCTACTTCACCTGCCAAAATGGTCTGAAATCCAAATTATGCTTCATTAGTTTACAACCAGAGCTGCCAGGCTAACGTTACCAAACCCTAGATCTCTATAAGCATCCAAACAACCTGAATCAAGCACTTCACTAAAGTTGCACAGACTGGTCGAGGTGGATAATCAATTGTTTTGTCTGTTATTAAGGTACTGACCATATACGCACAGCTGAAATGCAAACATGTGATCATAATGTTAAAAAGTCAGTCACAGCTGCTGTTACCGATGTAAAAAACGACAAAGCAAAACTAAAGTGCGTTAAACTAGGGATCAGGAATATCGTGACCGAGCACACCTGCGGTTTGTCAGAGTGTTGCTCCTTCTCAGTTCCAGTTTCTGTTTCCAAAGGTTTAGCCGACAGGTTTAGCCGACAGGTTTAGCCTCGCTGTTATTCTGCTTAATATATATCCACGCGTTCATCTCTGGCTCTACGGCTCGACACATGAACACAAGACACATGATGTTTGCCTGTTCTTCTTAGTGGTTTTAAAAAGAAGGATGGCCCATTTTTAGCCCCACGCCAAGTCCTGTTGCTTCCAGTCTTCTAAAGAAATGGGCACCAAAAATGGTGAGAATGCACCCTCAGGTGCTGGACTGCAACCAAAAGGAAAACAGCCCTCCAAAAGTTCAAGAGAAGACATCTCTGCTTTACCTGCTCTACTTCCTAGACAATAGCAGAAAACAGAAGACCGGTGTTTTGTTGATGAGCTCTGCCCTGAACACAACGTATTGTAAAGAACGACCTTTCACAACGTATTGGTGCACTTCGCCATAAACCTTTCCACATAATTACAATGGCGGGCAATGCTCTTAAATCACTAAAGACTAAAAATAAAGCTGCACAGTTTTCTTACGCCACGAGCATCAGTTACCAAAGAGCTCTTAGAGCCTTGAAGCTACACAACACAAAAGTTACTACACCTTCCATGTTCAAAGAAGGAACCTGGACCTGAAGGCTTTAATAGAGAAACTAGTGCAAGTCTAGACTCAGAATGAGCCTTGCTCAACAAAACGTGTCACCATCCAGACTAATTATTCTTGAGGTCATTCAATTCTCTGTCCTAACAAAGCCAATAGCATGCTGTGTATCTGAGTATAAGCACAAACAGATTCCACCGTATTCTGCAGATATCACCCAAGGTCACGTGCTCACATCTAAAATTTGATAGTGAAAGTAGATCTAATCTCATCACAGCTGCAACCACGATTCGCAGATCCCATTTCTTTCCAGTTAAATGCGTTTCTGAAGTCAAAAAGTCAGAGCAGGGACACTCCACTATCCAGTTTGTGTGTAACCATGGAGACAACTTGGTCACCTGACCATCACCCATCATCCCATTACTGTTGTCATTCTCCTCCAGGTCATGTGACCGGAACGAGGAGAATGCTGATGCATTCCCGTCCAACCTGTCAGTCATTAATAGCTTCCACTGTAGGGCAAAATGGCCACTCCCTGTAACCGCAGAGCAGACAGCGAGCCGATCTGCCAGCCAGACAGCACTTTAATATCAGCAGCTGTGAAAATGATCTTACAATTAAAGACGATCCTCTGCCAGCTTGACCTGTACCATTCATCTAACCCACAAACAGCCGCAGTAAACGGCCGCATGCAGCCCTCACGACAAGCATGCAGACTTAGAAAGGTTCTCGCTCATGCATGTCCTCCTCAACACGAGAGCAAGACAAACTCAGGCGCGCCCACACGCACAATAAAACGGGCCAAACATCCCACAGACACCGGACACAGAAGTCATTAACTCGCTTTTCGCAAATGATTTACCAGCTTAAAAGGGGAAGTCCACCAGTATTTATAAAAAAGTCTATACGATTAAATATAAACCAAGTCTTCTGAGCGGCGGTGGGGTGAAAGGCCCTGTTCAAAAGTCACCAAGACAGAAGTGTTCACAGTGGTGCTGAAAGGAACCCGCACAGAGAGTTATCACATGAAATGGTTCAGGATACGATGCCTGAGACGCTGTTTTAAGACAAAACATCTAATCTACTTAATTTAATCATGGGTGCATGCAGGGTGGCGAATCTGGCCATATTTGATCTCGACTGGCTCCTATAACCCCCCACTGTAAAGAAATCCAATGACATCAAACCACTCTGAACAACTGTTTACAGTACAACCACCAGAAGGGTGAAGTTCTCCTTTAATACGTACCTAGTGTTCCTCAGCTTCCTCCGCAGAGTATTTCACAAAGCAGGATTTCTAGTTATCCAGATAACTTAAGCCTGCAGATGAGGACTGTCCAATCAGAATCATCATCAGCCGTTTTCCCATTAGACAAGTGTGACTTTGGGATTAAGCTTCCCGGCTAACTGAGGTATCCTTCTTTGTGGAATGCTCCCCAGATTGCTGCTGATGGAGGACCACAGGGTTCCTGTCACTCTCACACAATGTATATACCAGAAATGATGCAGATTTACATGAACAATATGATCAATATGATTTCAGCTGTTATTAAAGGGCCTACTAAACGAGAAACATGGCCTTGCTTTCAGAAATATCAGTGTGGTGTGTTACATCTGAGCTATAACAATGAGCTACTTGACAAATCATTAAAATAGAACATCATTAATCAGTCTTACTTCAGAACATTCACATATCAGCACTGTTTCCAGTTACCCCAAATGCTTTTCTCTTTTAGCTGGACACTTCCTGATGTATCCACATTAGTTGATCTACTACTTTGTCTTGTTTGAATGAGTGGTTAATAAATCACATCCTTTTCCATCCCCTCTGCTTTTATTCTATTTATTTTCAGAAAACCACCATGACAGTCCATACAGTCCATACAATGCATGTATGTAAACCAGCCTGTTATTAATTCATGATGTTCATGTATGACTTTCTATTCAACCAACAGCAGCTTAGCTCCTACCATTCATACAGACACCATGAAAGAGCACTCTTAGTATGTGCCTTACACTTCAGCCAGCACTACTTTTTGAAATGAACACAGGACATGTGTGAAGATGTCAGCCAACTGTAAGAGATAAAAGGAAGTTGTAACCAACTCATGTAATATAATTATGAAAATGACATTTGAAGAATCATACATGATGTTAAAGTCATGTATTTGGTGGAAATGAGACAATAGAGCCATCATGCCCTGTATTCTACTACAGAACCTGCATATTTAAAGGTGCGGTATACGTTTCCAAACAAATACACTTTTTTGTCAGTATCTCCTCACGGTCCGCTAGCTGTCCAGTCTGGAACAAAAAATTCTGGTGTGGCTCAGACCATGCAACACTATTCCAGGCAAAGAACAACAGGGGGCATTGGTGCATGTGCAGAGTGGGAAGGGGAGGAGCTTCACATGAACAAGAACAGAAGCAAGAGATTGCAAAACAAACAGCCAAAGAGAAAAAAAGATTCGACGAACAAAAACTGAGTAAGACGTTCTTAGATCAGGCGAAGAGAAGGAGCCATGTTAACATCAGTGAGGCCTTTAAACAGGGCGGGGGGTAAAAACCAAAACTCGCTCTCCAAAAGCGTATACGGCACCTTTAAAGCCAGCATTCTAGAACCAGTCATACAGACTGAAGTCAATCTAGTATTCTAGAATTCACACACCGAGTTAAGGCAACGTTCTAGAACCTTTAAACTCAAGTCAAATCTAGAACCTACACACACAATGAATTAAAAACAGACTGTGGATAAAAACAGTGCTAGTATAATGAGTGTGTTTAACTGTACACATGCACAGCCACTGGTAGGTCACCAAGGTGGAGTTGACGCATGCCGGCTTAGCACATCACTGAAGCAGGCTGCTTAAGCTGACTTTAGCCTACAGCCTCAGGCTCCCCTATTTCTTATCTTCTCTTTCTCCGTTCACTTCCTTATTTTTTCCTGCCACCTCTCACTTCTGTCACTTCTCTATTCCCCAGCTTCCATCACTTTGTGACCCCTCCTCTGTCTCCCTTCACTCTCCCTCTCACCTCCTCTCCTGCGTTTCTTGCGGCGGCTCCGCTGTTCCTCCTCTTCCTCTGTGATGGTGGAGAGCGAGGGCAGAGCCGGCCTGCTGCCACCCCTCCTCAGCCTGGGGGGTGCCGGCATCCCCCCCACCTCCTATTAGCCCTCCTTCTTTCTCCTCTTCTCCTACTCTCTCTCTATATCACTCTCTCTTTTTCTGCTGCGGTCCTGTGCGCTTACTCACGCTAATGCTAACTGCTAGCACCCAGCCTGCCGGCAGACTGCTCATCTGCTCCGAGTGTGCTGAGATAAAAAGCTATACATGAGAAGGCAGAGCAGAAACTGACTGAGAGACAGGAAAAAGGAAAGCCGGGCGGACTGACATTAGAAGATTAGAAGACTCAAGTGAAGAAATGCTGCTGCTGCTAGCCCTGGTTGAGGGGTAAACAGCTCAGTGAAGACTCCTCATGCTGCCAAGCTTTAGAGAAGCTCACTTTAATCCACACAAGCAGCCTGCTCTGCTCTTCCCTTAGCCTGTCCCTACTCTGTCTTTAAGCCAGAGATGCTGCTGCTGCTCTACTTGCTGATGCTGCCACTGTCTCTCTCTCTCTCCCTCTCTCTCAAGGTCCGCCCTAGACGACTCTAACTCTCTCTCACACACATACACTTACATGTCACCACACACACACACACACACACACACAGCTCTGTTTCCTACTAAAATATTCAGCATGGAAGGAAGCAGGCCAAGGTGAGCCAGTCAGTTAATGTCCATCAGGACAAAAGCAGATTGTGAAGGACAGACTAATAGACAGACAGTTAGACAGACGGATGTGTGTACGGGATGAGTCAATCAATAGTAAATTAGGGTTTTTGATTAACAAATTAATGTCTCTCAAAAGGTTCCCCTGTCCTCCTACACAAGAGAAGTACAATGCAGGCGAAGCATCCCAACTATTTCTGTCCTCACAAAATGGCTCACGTATTGTAAAATCATATTGGAAACACTCATTCTTAGTTGTATGGATGAATAGCTGGATGTGTGTGTCCATGTTTGGAAGGATAAAGTGACGGAGGGTTTGACAGAACACAGAGAAGGCTAGTATAATGAAATAACTCTTACAGTAAAAACTAACTTCAGAGGTATAACTACAATTCACACACAACCTCATCACTTATGATTTCACACTGTCCATATCAATAAAATAATTTTAAAGGAGCAATATGTAAGATGACACACATTCAGATTCAACTATTACTTTTCAATTATTCAAATTATCGACACAATTTTGAAGAAATAATGTGAAGATTTATTTGTTTTGCACAGACGTGCACTGAAGTTAGAAGTCTAATCTAATCAGCTAGCCCTGGCCTGCTCTGTCTCATAATACCACTCTGTACCTCAGGAGGCGATAGTGAATCAGTGAAGATTTTCTAAGAGGTTGAAGGAAAAGCACGCCCACTCTTGGCAACAAAACACACCAAAGAATATAGCAACAAAACACAAGTTAACACTGGTGCTGGAGACAATCGTGGCAAGTAAGTGGATCAAGTTTGCTGCCAAACTCGCAACATCTCTAGCCTAGTAAGTAAATGATGGGAGGGGAAGAGGGTTTGTGTGAATCAACAGTTTGCATCATCTTACATATTGCTCCTTTAATGATTCCTGGTTTGCGTTAATACAGAGATATTAGCATGTAATATACAGAGGCCTAGAAGAATAGCTTGATCAAACATGCTAATGTGACAGTGAATAGAAACTGTCAACCACAGATTAAGCATGTCGTGATTGAAAAAATACTGACTAGCTCTTCATTGTTTTTGTCTTTTAGCAACATTAGCTTTTAAATTAGCATTATCTAATGTGCATTATGTTAACAGGTAGCTGTCCTTTCCTTTAGGAGCCACAAATGATCACATTTCTTTAACTCGGGGGATCTTATACCTGGGCCCTCCCAGCGGCCCACGTTTCTGCTCCATCCCTCTGGGAAAAAACTAAAACCTGGACTGTCTGAGGGACCTGGGGATTAGTTGGAGAACCACTGCTACATAAGGTTACAGAGAATTCTCTTGATAGTAAAGGACAAATAAGCAGTGCTAAAACATGTGTGTATAGAAATTGGTCACTGAGCTTTGTATAACACACCCTTAACCGCCCAACTGTCAGCAGCAGTAAGGGTGTGAGTGCGCTTATGAACGATAGCTGGTTAAACAGCCAGTCACTCCTAGATAGCAATACAGCCATCAGCAAAGGAAAACAACCTAATACAGAAAACAAATCAAACATCATATGTTCCAACAGGGCATTCAATACAGGCGAACACACACACACTGATATCGACGCTGTGGATTAATTCACCTAACCTGAACATTAATCTCACCTGAACTCGTCACTCACACACACTTCTCACTCTGTGATGTAAATACGCAGTGTAAGCCGCAGTGTCCACACGCATACAGGCTTGTAGGCAAATACACTTCACTCCTGCAGCTGATATGAGCCTGTCAATACTCCCCAGAGGATAAACCTATTCTCACTCACACATATCTCTGGTTATTCTCAACCAATAAACTTGTAGTTGGTTGGTGACACAATCAAAACAAATATCTCTGAATTCTCTGACAAGTTCTCTACAGCTGAAACACACATCAACCATACTCAATCGATCACATCCACCGGTTGATTCCACCACTTATTTTAGTTGTTAGTGAACATGCAAGGCCTCCATTCCAGCTTCGGAAGTCATGTTTGATGGGAGAGCTATTATTACTGCTTCATATTTGTGGAACATCAACCCTACATATTTGTAGGGTTGATGTAGCTCAGCGGATAACACCACTACCTGCCACGGAGTCACCACCTCATGTGGGAGACTGGGGTTCGAATCCCGGTCTGGGTGACGATGCTGTGCTACACCAATAAGAGTCCTTGGGCAAGACTCCTAACACTACATTGGCCTCCTTGTAATATGATTAACCTTGTAAGTCGCTCTGGATAAGAGCGTCAGCTAAATGCCGTAAATGTAAATGGAACATTTGAAACGAGAACTAGTGTCTCAGTACGGCGTTGGGCCTCTATGTTTGCTAATGCAACATGCCAGACGTCTCAGCATGGAGTTGTAGAGGTTCCTAATACTGTCCAGTGATAATCCATCCCGTGCAGCTTAAATATTCCCACACAGCTCCTGCAGGTTTCATGGTAGGGGTGGCGGTGGAGCAACACCAGGCCTTCTGGACATACGACGTGTAACGGTTCACCTTGACCACCCCTGAGCAGGGTACCTCCACACACAACACTGAAGATGACCCGACACCATTCTGAGTCACTTCATGACGGTCCGGGAACGACACCATTGCAGTCTCTGGTGACGTTTTTGTTAAGGCCAGTCGTTGTAACGGTCTACGTGCATGTAGTCCTGCAGCCGTTTGCCAATGGTGGTGCCACAAACTGAATGACACATTGAGGGCATCGCTGCTCACTGAATGTCCACAATTGTGGCTGTTGGCTCAGTCAGGTACAGTAACAGGGCCTATCCTTGCTTATGT
>JAMWET010000734.1:102500-117500 GCA_024036415.1 Prochilodus magdalenae
TATGTATGTATGTATAATGACTTGTTTGGTAATTGTCTGTATACTGTAATGCAGTTCCAGAAATGTAAATAGCCAGCTAGGGGCCCAGGGCCACACTGCTCCAGTCCACATTGTTTTCACATCCAGAATTCAGTGAATCACTATCGTTGGCTAACAGAACTGCTTTTCCCCGGAACACTGCTTAACAATCCAGCTATGCTAATGGACTTAAAACAGGCTTGTTATGCTGCGCAGTATATATTTATCCTAAGGTATATTCTACTTCTTCTTCTTCTTCTTCTTCTTCTTCTTCCACATCTGTTTAATCAGATGCCCAGTATCTGTGTAGCAATGGGTTTTTCTAGATTTTTCCTCTTTAGGAATGAATGGGATGGAAAACTGCTGCTCGACCCAGATAGATAGATAGATAGATAGATAGATAGATAGATAGATAGATAGATAGATAGATAGATGGATGGATGGATGGATAGAAATATAGATAGATGGATGGATGGATGGATGGATAGAAATATAGACAGATAGATAGATAGACAGATAGATAGATAGATAGATAGATAGATAGATAGATAGATAGATAGATAGATAGATAGATAGATAGATAGATAGATAGATAGATAGATGGATGGATGGATGGATAGATAGATAGATAGATAGATAGATAGATAGATAGATAGATAGATAGATAGATAGATAGATAGATAGATAGATAGATAGATAGAGTACCCAGAGCATCCAGGAGTTTAGATGAACAGGATATACAGTAAAGTGTAACAGTGCAGGTAAATAAGCCTCTCGTTTAACAAGAGATTCAGTCCTCACCTGTCCTCTTCCCTCTGGGAGGAGTTGAAGAGCCTGATGGCTCTCGGGACAAAGGATCTCCTGAGTCTGTCCGTGGAGCAGCTCTGTGAAAGCAGCCTGCCACTGAACTTGCTCCTTCTGTCCATGATGATGGTGTGCAGTGGGTGCCCATCATCATCCATAATAGACAGCAGTTTGTGCAGTGTCCTCCTCTCCGCCACCTTCACCACCGAGTCCGGCTCCACACCAACAACTGACCCTGCTCGCCTGACCAGCTTGTCCAGTCGCATCTCATCTCTCTTCTTAATGCTTCCTCCCCACCACAACATAGAAGATACTGCTGGACACCACAGTCTGATAGAACATCTGCAGGAGCCTCTTACAGATGTTGAATGTTAAATGATACACCATCTTAGGAGAGACCCCCAAGCACCTATTTGGTTTGACCTCTACTCGTCTATGTGTCTTTTTTCCCACCCCTCGTTTCTCCCATAGAGTCACATTCATTTTCGCCCTCATTCAAACCCTATTGTTTCCTGTCCCCTACAGCCACATCGATTAAATGTACTCATGTACTCACTCAGAGCAGATTCCCAATCTCTAATCCACAGACACACTGACCTACACTCCTCTATGTGTCATTTATTCATCCCTCATTCCTCCCATAGCAATCACAGCCTAGCAGGAAGTGGGAACCATTCCCATGGGCAACATTTCGCTGTTCTGATTGTACTTTGAGCTCCATCTATAACACATGTTGGATAGGTGTAAAAATCCCCATGCAGTTTGTGTCTAACATAGTAAGTCTCCATTACGAGATCGCAGCTGGCCTTCCGACATTTACCTTTCGTCCAGTTTTGGGTCATGTTAGCAAGCTGGCAAATGTAGCAGTAGGAGTTTCTCCGTGTCTTATTGGTGTAGTGCGGTGCCCTAGAGCAGCCATTCACCTATATACACTAAGTACAGCAATATGTCTTATCGTGCCAGTTCCAGTAATGGACAGTCATCAGACCATCTGTTACAGGACGGAAGAGGGACAGAAATTTCAGCTGCTCCAATCATTATCAATCACATGGTCTGTCATGTGGATAAACAATGCTCCAGTGGCACTTCAAAGAAAGAGAGACAGAGAGAGGGACAGGGAGAGTGGGGGAGGTGAGGTCATGGTTATTTTTAGACTACATAGTTCTAGAAACCTAAAGGTGTGTAGACACATAACAGCGTGTGACTCTCTCAGTAACTCTTGATTCTGCCCATTACTGTGTCTTTTATGACTGAGTGGGCTAAAGACCTTCTAAAAGCGTCAAACCTCCCCCTGTGTGTGTGTGTGTGTGTGTGTGTGTGTGTGTGTGTGTGAGGCAGGGAGCGAGAGACAGTGTTTAGGAGCTTATGTAACTTAATGAAACTCCCACTAATGAGATGGCGCAGTCCCAAACCAGGGTCTCCGTTTTGCTCTGTGAGAGAGCGAGAGAGAGAGAGAGAGAGAGAGAGAGACAGAGAGAGAGACAGAGAGAGAGAAAGAGGGAGAGAGAGAGAGAGAGGGAGAGAGAGAGAGAGAGAGAGAGAGAGAGAGAGTTTATTAGGAGTGGGCAGCTGGGTGAGAGGAGACTGAATGGATGTTAGTCAGGGACACACAGTGAACAGTACGTCCTAACTCCGTTACACTGCATATATGTGTGTGTGTAAACTAGATAGACATACAGGCAGACAGACAGACAGGACAAGCCAAGGATAGAGACATAGACGTGGAGACAGACAGATAGATAGATAGATAAACGAACATAAACAGACAGGTGGATGGATGGATAGATAAATGGATGGATATACAGACAGACGGATAGCAGAGAGATTGACAGACAGAGATAGATAGTGTAGTGTTGTGTGTTGGTGTGTTGTGTAGTGTTGTGGTGTGTATTGGTGTGGTGTGTATTGGTGTTTAGTGTTGTGTATTGGTGTGGTGTGTAGTGTAGTGTAGTGTTGTGTTGTGTATTGGTCTGTTGTGTAAAAGTGTGGTGTGTATTGGTGTGTTGTGCAGTGTTGTGTATTGGTGTGGTGTGTACTGGTGTTTAGTGTTGTGTATTGGTGTGTAGTGTAGTGTAGTGTAGTGTTGTGGTGTGTATTGGTCTGTTGTGTAAAAGTGTGGTGTGTATTGTTGTGTTGTGCAGTGTTGTGTATTGGTGTGGTGTGTACTGGTGTTTAGTGTTGTGTATTGGTGTGGTGTGTAGTGTAGTGTAGTGTTGTGTTGTGTATTGGTGTGTTGTGTAAAAGTGTGGTGTGTATTGGTATGTTGTGTATTGGTGTGGTGTGTATTGGTGTGTAGTGTTGTTTATTGGTGTATTGTGTTGTGTTGTGTTGTGCAGTGTTGTGTTGTGTATTGGTGTGGTGTGTACTGGTGTTTAGTGCTGTGTATTGGTGTGCAGTGTAGTGTAGTTTTGTGCTCTGCATTGGTCTGTTGTGTAAAAGTGTGGTGTGTATTGGTGTGTTGTGCAGTGTTGTGTATTGGTGTGCAGTGCAGTGTAGTGTAGTGTTGTGTTGTGTATTGGTGTGTTGTGTAGTGTTATGTATTGGTGATGTCTAGTGAAGTGTAGTGTAGTGTTGTGTATTAGTGTGTTGTGTATTGGTATGGTGTGTATTGGTTTTTAGTCTTGTGTATTGGTGTGCAGTGTAGTGTAGTGTAATGTAGTGTAGTGTAGTGTTGTGTTGTGTATTGGTGTGGTGTGTATTGGTGTTTAGTGTTGTGTATTGGTGTGCAGTGTAGTGGTGTGTTGTGTATTGGTGTGCAGTGTAGTGTTGTGTTGTGTATTGGTGTGTTGCGTATTGATGTGTTGTGTTGTGTTGTGTATTGGTGTGGTGTGTATTGGTGTTTAGTGTTGTGTATTGGTGTGCAGTGTAGTGTAGTGTAGTGTAGTGTAGTGTAGTGTAGTGTAGTGCTGTGTTGTGTATTGGTGTATTGCGTATTGGTGTGTTGTGTTGTGTATTGGTGTGTTGTGTAGTGTTGTGTATTGGTGATGTCTAGTGAAGTGTAGTGTTGTGTATTAGTGTGTTGTGTATTGGTGTAGTGTGTACTGGTGTTTAGTGTTGTGTATTGGTGTGTAGTGTAGTGTAGTGTAGTGTAGTGTAGTGTAGTGTAGTGAAGTGTAGTGTAGTGTTGTGTATTAGTGGGTTGTTTATTGGTGTGGTGTGTACTGGTGTTTAGTGTTGTGTATTGGTGTGTAGTGTAGTGTTGTGTATTAGTGGGTTGTGTATTGGTGTAGTGTGTACTGGTGGTTAGTGTTGTGTATTGGTGTGTAGTGTATTGGTGTGCAGTGTAGTGTAGTGTTGTGTGGTGTTGTGTATTGGTGTGGTGTGTACTGGTGGTTAGTGTTGTGTATTGGTGTGCAGTGTAGTGTAGTGTTGTGTTGTGTATTGGTGTAGTGTGTACTGTCTTTAGTGTTGTGTATTGGTGTGCAGTGTAGTGTAGTGTTGTGTATTGTGTATTGGTGTGGTGTGTATGGGTTTTTATTGTTGTGTATTGGTGTGCAGTGTAGTGTAGTGTAGTGTAGTGTAGTGTAGTGTTGTGTTGTGTATTGGTGTGGTGTGTACTGGTGGTTAGTGTTGTGTATTGGTGTGTAGTGTAGTGTAGTGTAGTGTAGTGTTGTGTTGTGTATTGGTGTGTAGTGTAGTGTAGTGTAGTGTAGTGTTGTGTCGTGTATTGGTGTGGTGTGTACTGGTGTTTAGTGTTGTGTATTGGTGTGCAGTGTAGTGTAGTGTAGTGTAGTGTTGTGTATTGGTGTGGTGTGTACTGGTGTTTAGTGTTGTGTATTGGTGTGTAGTGTAGTGTAGTGTAGTGTTGTGTAGTGTAGTGTTGTGTAGTGTGGTGTTGTGTATTGGTGTGTAGTGTAGTGTAGTGTAGTGTTGTGTAGTGTTGTGTGGTGTATTGGTGATGTCTAGTGAAGTGTAGTGTTGTGTATTAGTGTGTTGTGTATTGGTGTAGTGTGTACTGGTGTTTAGTGTTGTGTATTGGTGTGTAGTGTAGTGAAGTGTAGTGTAGTGTTGTGTATTAGTGGGTTGTGTATTGGTGTGGTGTGTATTGGTGTGCAGTGTAGTGTAGTGTTGTGTTGTGTATTGTGTATTGGTGTGGTGTGTATGGGTTTTTATTGTTGTGTATTGGTGTGCAGTGTAGTGTAGTGTAGTGTTGTGTAGTGTAGTGTAGTGTAGTGTAGTGTTGTGAAGTGTAGTGTAGTGTAGTGTTGTGCTGTGTGTGTTTGTCTGTCTCCATCGTGTCTCGCTCTCAAAACATCCTTCTGCTCTCACTCAGCCCGTGGAGCGCGTGCTGCATTCCCGATCCCGCCCACTGGCCAATCAGCGCTGGAGGGCGACCTCGCCGACCAATCCCGCCTTCCTTGCCGCTTACAGCACTCATTTGCATTTGAAGCCCCGCCCCCTCGCTTTAAGAAGGCGCGCAGCGCTTTAAATAGCAGGTGTTTAAAGCCGTGCTAGTGAGGCGTCTCAGCGTCGTCCTGCAGCTCCGCACTCAGAGACACTCAGAAATCACTGTTCTTCTCCAATGTCCGCCACCAGCGCTGAAACGTCCGCCCCTCTCCCGCCCTCCGCCGGCCGGGTCTTCTTCCAGGCGGCTCCCGGGGTCGGGTGCACGGCCAACGGCCACATGCAACGAGACGACCCTGTGCAGAAGAAGCAGGGCAAAGTGACGGTGAAGTACGACCGCAAAGAGCTGCGCAAGAGGCTCATCCTGGAGGAGTGGATCATCGAGCAGCTGAGCGAGCTGTACGACTGCGAGGTGAGTAGCGGAACACTGGAGCATGCGAGGAGCTGAAGTTGCCTGCTAGCCTACCGAATTTCTCGTTCCACCTTAAACGGTGCAGCCTTTAAGGTGGAACGGGGAAAATGCTAATAAGAAGCAGCTTCGTCTGGAGATTACACAAAGACACTGGGGTTTGTGGGGTCTACACGGTAAGCTGTGTCAGTGTGTTTTGGTTTGATGCTGATGCCTGACCTACATTCTGTCTGGTTCATTCTGCGGCGCCTTTACGCAGCGCTCTGGCACTGTTAAATGACCATGGCATGATCTAGTGCGTTTTGTTGGTTGAAGAGAACATGGTTTGGCTTTAAAGGTAGAAGCATCACTGGCGTGATCGAAACTGGCCTCCTGTCTGAGGGTTTTAGAACTGGCAGAAAGAGCTTTACGCGCAGACAGTGATCCCCAATTACAGATCGATCCTCCTGGACTAGCATCAGAACCGAATCTAAGGCTATCCAGGAGGGTATGAATGTGCACCTACTATAAACTAGTATTGCCCCCATAGATGTCTCAGTTGCCGCACATGAGCATAGGGTCACCCCAAAGCTTAGCATCGGCTGCAAGGGGTATAAAGCCCCCCGTCTGTGGGCTGTGGAGCAGTGGAACTGCGTTCTCTGGAGTTATGGACCTCCATCCATTACATATAAAAGGAGTTGGAGTCATTTAGGATTATCCAACATCAGTACCTGACTGCTCACATGGCAGAATGCAATCAAATCCTAACGACAAATGTTGCAACTTCCTGAATAAAGCCTTCACAGAAGAGCAGAGACTGTGACAGCCGTAGCTTCCTAAGCAGAACGTGAACACGTACTAGATGTCGAGGGGGGCTTTTATTCGACGGCAGGGTCACATCAGGTTGGGTCAGCAGCTGCTTTGCCACTCTGAAGCCTGGAGTTCTCCAGCGCTGAGCTGAATTCAGGTTTGCTTTGTCTGCTCTGGATGTCATCGGGTCTTTGGGTTCATGGTGAAGCTCCCCTTAAAGCCTCCTGCTCGTACGCGGTGAGTCGTGTCATGGGGGGCGCAGGAAGATACTGATTTTCCCCCGGCTTTCTCTCTCTCAGCCAATCAGTGCGCAGCGCGCTGACCCCCTTTTCAGCGAGTCTCCTCAGCAGGCGCGCTCGCGGCATCCGTCTGTGTGGAAGTCCTTGTGGTCGCCAGATAGATGTCCTCAGGATGACTGAAGGTATGGTTATGAGGACAACCAAGATGAACTCTTCACACTGTAAACAGAGGGGCCATTACATAGACTATCATTCAGTGTGTGTGTGTGTGTGTGTGTGTGTGTGTGTGTGTGTGCTAACCCAACATGACAGACTTCTCTGGATGGAGTTGTAGGTTCCTAATGGTGTCCTGTGATAATCCATCCCAAGCATCTTAAATATTCTCACACAGTTCCTGCAGATTTGGCACTGGGGTGGAGATCCCAGGAGTGTCTCCAGGCCTTCTGGAGGTCTGACATGCAACGACAGACAGTTAGTCTTGGCGCTGACCACAGTGCCTCCACACACTGATTCGTTGGTCACCTCCACCAAGACGAAAGCAGGAGTGGTCGCTGTAGATGACGCACTCCAGTCTGACAGTCTGGCAGGCATGACACTATTGCAGTCTTTGACGACATTGACATTGTGCTAAGGGCCATTGTTGTGGTGGTCCTGCATTGTTCAGCAGTCTGCCAGTGGTGCTGGGGGTAACGGGAACGATTCTCGGGTGTTGGGTCAGTCAGGTACAGCTATAAGGCCATGTGCAGCCGTGTTTGAAACTTGAATCATTTGCATGACGTCCCACAATGTCAAACCTCCACACCAAGTTTTATTCTTTCCGGGTGTAGCTACAGGGGTTGGACAATGAAACTGAAACACCTGGTTTTAGACCACAGTCATTTATTAGTATGGTGTAGGGCCTCCTTTTGTGGCCAATACAGCGTCAGTTGGTCTTGGGAATGACATATACTGCGTCCTGCACAGTGGTCAGAGGGATTTTAAGCCATTCTTCTTGCAGGATAGTGGCCAGGTCACTACGTGATGCTGGTGGAGCTTCGTCCTTCTTGGTGGTATGCTGGCATTATCCTGGATACCGTGGCTCTTGATACATCACAAAGACTTGCTGTCTTGGTCACAGATGCGCCAGCAAGACGTGCACCAACAATCTGTCCTCTTTTGAACTCTGGTATGTCACCCATAATGTTGTGTGCATTGCAGTATTGTGAGCAGAACTGTGCTCTTACCTGCTAACTGAACCTTCACACTCTGCTCTTACTGCTGCAATGTGCAATTAATGAAGATTGGCCACCAGGCTGGTCCAATTTAGCCATGAGACCTCCCACACTAAAATGACAGGTGTTTCAGTTTCATTGTCCAACCCCTGTACTTGTGCAACTATTCTTTGGGTGGAGAGTGTATATATGTATATACAACCAAAAAAGGCTAACTTTGGATAGGGTAAATAAGTGCATTCATACCATTATTCAGCTACAGTCACACAGAGGTCTGTGAAAATACCCCACAAAGACAGAAATACAAATAGTGTCTACCATATCATAGTGCAGGCTGATTAAAGTGGACACTGCTGAGCTGGGGGGAATTTGGGTAACAGGACATCAATATAATGCATCATAAGCTGCTTATCAATTTACGCTTATTTTAGCGATTGTTTTAGCCACCGTCTTTAATTCCCTCTAAAAATAGCCTGAAAAGGACAAAAGGTAACTTGCACTGTGGAGCGTACGGGTGGCATTTTATTAGAGTGCTTTTAGGGAGTTAAGTAACTCTGGCAGTGCCCTGTTCACCAGTCAAAGCTCAGACTCATTAGGTTCGATTGGTACTGGATGGTTATCCTGCGTACGTTGATGGGCTTGTGGTTTTATTACATAAAGCTGACTCCAACCCCCAGTGTTTGCACAGGTGCTTCCACACATCACACTTAGCGGGAAGTCGCACATCTACACGATGGCTAACAGCTGTTAACCACAGCCGAGATGAAAGGCCACAGTAAAGTCAGACCAGCATGTTAACAAAAGATGTACTCCTAGCACAGTAGATGGTGCTAGGTCATTTCACCGTTAAGTGGCTAGTGCTGGGTGGAATGAGCCAATTGACTAAAGACAAGAATCAGCCAGAATGATATGTTAACAAGGCTTTGTAGCCAGGAAATGCTGCTAACTGGTGGTGACTAGCCTTCCAATTGTTGTTAGCCGTATTAGCATGTTCAGCTAAGCCTTGAAACAAATGTAGTTAGTAGCCTAGTAAAAAGTACTACTTCTAGACTGTAGGGCTTTGACACCAGTTCAGATGTTTGTGTGGCTAGTCGTGATAATCCCAGATGTACAGCATTTACAGTTAGTTAGTAGGGCTTTAGGGCAACGGAAAATGGCAGGGCTTTTTATGAGGCCTACTGTGTCCTGTGGTCCAAGGTGTAACGTTTCAGAACTTGCTATTCAGTAGCTTAGACAAAACGTAGTTGCTAAGGCTTGTTTGAGTTCAGTGTGAAGTCAGATTTCTGTTACTGTTCTTTCCTATGCAGTGTATTTTTCTCTACTGGAAGGAGTAACTGTGTCAGAAACCACACAAGAAAAGTCTGTTTGGTGGCCTGATGACCTATAGCAGGGTCTCCGAACTTGTATCCTGGAGGACCCCCTGCCCTGCACGCTGTAGTGTTTTTCCTGCGCCCAACACACCTGATCCAGCTAATCTGCTAATTAACAAATCCTCCCAGAGTTGAAATGGGTTGCTGCGTTCAAAACCACATACTACTGTATCATATAGTATGCCACCCTTAGGCCTGTATATTTATATGGTATGTGTGGTATAGTCCTGTTGGGTCTTGGATGTGGTTAGTGAGTTTTGTCAGAAACTCACACAAAGGTGCACAGCACAGTGGCCCCCAGGACCGGGGTTGGGAACCACCAACCCAAAGTGACACTGCGGCCAGGACATTATTTTATTTATTTATTTATTTTTTTGGTTTATTTTTGTAAAGCGTCCTTGGGTTTGTGAAAGGCACTATATAAGTGTAAATTATTATTATTATTATTATTATATACATTAGTGCCACAATAGTCTCTAGAGTGAGTTTTTATAGGTTAAAGAAGAGAAAGAGAAAAAGAACCCTTATGCACCTTGAAGGTGGGAAAACTGCCTGTAACTGTATTTTGGGTGGATTTTTAAGGGAGTCTGTTTTAATTGTTTTATGTTATTGCAGCTGTATAACTGAAGTGTCTTCAAACGATCATTGAGAAGGAGAGAATGGGTTATGACTTGTCGGAGGACAAAGTTTGCATGTTGGCTAACTGGCTAACCAGATGGCTTTCCTCCTGGCTTCCATTTTCTGACTGAAAGGGAAACGAAGCCATTTGCACCAGTGCCAGCTTGGTTGTAGTTATTAGCCCATATATCAATGGCTAGGCCAGCAGTCTGGATTGGTTGATGCCAAAGGGAGTCTCACTAGTGGTATGATCCATTTGCATGCAGTTGGAGAACACTGATGAATGAAACCATAAAAGTAATAAAATGGGAATTATCTCTAACCAATAAGGCTGCAGGATATGAAGTGCCAGTACGGAATACCACATAGCAGCATGGCTGATAACATATTAAACTGTAGTTTTAGGCTGTAATGTCTATTTAACCGACCGGGTTTGAAGTGAGTGATCATTGAGCAATTGAGTTTGATGCTAGCAGTGCTGAATATGCCTCCATTACGTGTTAGCGACTTTAGCGTTGTAGTGTGGGTGCAAAACGATACAAGCCAGCCTGGGTTGAATTTGATGGGGGTATTGGGGAGAATTGTGTATTTGATTTCTTTTTACCATCAAGTGATTTTACTGGGATTGATTGGATTGACTGGGTTGATAAACCAGCAATTCCAGAATTCCACTCCTCTAACCAGCTAGGCCTCAGGCTTGTACTGCATACAGTATATGTAGGTGTGCAGTACTGAGTCAGCTGAGCTTGCTGTTTGACATCAGGGCCATGACCTTGTCCTCTGTCTGCCACTGAGAAAGCTAGCCAGGTCACATTTGACTTCTGTAGAATGATTGACAGCAGAGAAGAACAAAGCCAGGCGAATGCGGAGAGGAGTGAGAGACAAAACACGGCAAGGGTAGAGCTTAGTAATGATGTATGCAGTGGGTTGGAGAGATTGTCCTGGGAATCCAGCTTGAAAAACAGCTTAAATGAAGAAGGAACATGAAAGAGAGGAAAGCAGAGCATGGGGACCTGCTAGCTCTTTTGGGAAATGCATCTATTCCTGTGTGATGTAAAGCAGTACTGTATGTAAATGCACACACGTTCGCTTCTGGGGAACAGTGGGGGTGCGTTTATGTGTCTGAGTGTTCTTGCGTTACATAATCATTTGCTGGACAATGATGTATTAGCTCCCTCGGTCCCTCTGCAGCCTCAGCAGTCTCACCTCTGTTAGCAGAAAGAGAGGCAGATAGAAAATGGAGTAAAAGCACACAAGAGGGATGAACAAGCCTTGTGAAAATTGGAGAGAAGGACTTTTCAGATGGTAAGAAGGTGAACGGGGACATGCAGGATTACTGGTTTTTAAAGGAACACTGTAATGCTTTTGTTTTTACTGGCAAATCGTCAGTGTGAATAATCACTACATGCGTAAATTTAAATGCGTACTGTCCTGTGAAAAAGTGCGAGACCACCCTCTGACTGTTCACCTTCTATTTATTTTACTTGAAGTCAAAGCTGGCATTATATTTTTTCCAACATGGAGGACAAAACAGAAAACATATTTAGCTGCCAAAGTATCCATCAAACGGCTTCCTGACATGATACAATGTGCTTTGTTGGCTGGATAGATGGGTGAGTGGCTGGATGACTGGATGGATGGGTAGTTAATATGATAAATAGCTGGAATGACAGATGGATTATTGGATGGATAGCTGGATGGATAACTGGAATAATTGATGGTTGACTGGATGGATGGATTGATGGAATGATAGTGGATGGATGGAGGGTTGGATGGATGTATGGCTAGATGGACAGAAAGATGAAAAGATGGATATATGGTTAAATTGAGAGAAAACTGGATGGATGGATTGATGGATTGATTGGTCGGTGGATGGATGGATAGCAGGAAGAATACTGGGATAGATGGATGTATGGATAGAAAGATAAAAAGATTGATATATGGTTGAATTAAGAGAAAACTGGATGGATGGACTGATGGATTGATTGGTAGTTGGATGGATGGATAGCAGGAAGAATACTGGGATAGATGGATGTATGGCTAGATGAACAGAAAGATAAAAAGATGGATATATGGTTAAATTAAGAGAAAACTGGGTGGATGATGGGAGGAATGGATGATTGATGGAATGATATTTGGATAGATAGAGGATTGGATGGATGTATGACTAGATGGATAGAAAGATAAAAAGATGGATATATGGTTGAATTAAGAGAACTGGATGGATGGATTGATTGGTAGTTGAATGAATGGATAGCAGGAAGAATCCTGGGATAGATGGATGTATGGCTAGATGGATAAAAAGATGGATGGATGGTGAGACAGATGTATGGCTAGATAAATAGAAAGATAAAAAGATGGATATTGGTAGTTGGATTGATTGGCAGTTGGTTGGATGGATAGCTGGAAGGATATGTATGGCTGGGTGGACAAAAAGATGCATAGATGGTTCATGTGTATATGGATAGATGTATAACTTAAAGGATGGTGGGGTAGATGGATGGATATTTGGATGGATGTATGGCTAGATGAATAATAAAAAGATAAGATGGATAGATTTGGATGAATATATAACTAGAGGGATTGATGTTGGTTGGCTTTATGGTTGTTTGGATAGCTGGGAGAGTGGATTGGTAGTTGGATTGATGGATAGCTGGAAGGATGGTGGGATAGATGGACGGATGTATGGGTAAATGGATAGAAAGAAAAAGCTGGATAGATGTTTTATGGATGGATATCTGGATGGACAGATGGATGGTTGGATCGAGGTATAGCTAAATAGAAAGAAAAAGAGAGATGGATTGTTGATGATGAATGAATGAATGGATGGATGAATGAATGGATGGACAGATAGGCAGATGGATAGTTGAATAGTTGACTGAGGTTTACTGACAAAATTCTGACCAAAAACAGGAAAATAAACGGTTTAGGAATCCTGAACCAGGAAAATGGAGGACTGAATCAGTTTTCTCATCTTTCTTACTCTCTCTCTCTCTTTCTCGCACACTCCTAGGTTATTCAGTTATTCAACCCCTCGAGTAAGTTGGTATCCCTGATCACGAGCCCTGCGTGTGGATTCACTGTCTGTTTCAGAAAGGAAATGGCTACACCTCTGCTGTAGAGGTCAATAGCCTGATTCCAGTTACCACCATTCTAAGTAATCTGAGTCTATAAAGGTGATTTTAGCATCTTAATCATGCATGGATTTTGAAGAATTTGTGGAATTCCCTTTTAATCCATCCCTCGTTCATAAGTCTGAGTGAGACTGAAGTGATGGGATTCCTCCATCTGTGTTTCTCTGTGTTCCTCTGTCTGACTGACTCTCTGAATCAATGGAGGTCATTTGAAAACGCTGCGCAGGCTTTCTGAGCACTGACGATTCAGTCTATTTTTGGGGACGCAGTACAGCAGTTTGCCAGAGCATGCACATTTAGTGTGTGTGTGTGTGTGTGTGTGTGTATGTGTGTATGTGTGTGTGTGTGTGTGTGTGTGTGTTTTCCTTAACTAAGAGCATACAGTATGTCTTAGTTTTGTCATTGGTGTCCTAAGGAGAGTGGAGGGGCTTGTCTCCTGAAGGCACCTTATCAGTCAAAGGTCATTCCTTTAAGATGCAGCTATGTTGTATACAATGGCGGACTGCTAAAAGATCCATCATTATTGTAGTCTTAGCTGCTGTAGCTAGTCCTGAGTAATCTCAGGTCTCTTATTTACGCTAATCTTTTTGCTCTGAATTTTGTTACATCTACATTTACGGTATTTAGCTGACACTCTTATCCAGAGCGACTTACAAGGTTAATCATATTACAGGTGGGCCAGTGTAGTGTTAGGAGTCTTGCCCAAGGACTCTTATTGGTGTAGCACAGCATAGTCACCCAGAAAGGGAATCGAACCCCAGTCTCCTACATGGGACGGTAGCTTCCTGGTGAGTAGTGGTGTTATCTGTTGTGCCACACCAACCACGTTACGACTATACGATTGGACAAAATGAGCTGAACATATTCATCACTGTCGTTAATCTTCAACCTGAACATGAATGCTGAGTAAACCTGGACAAAAGGTCTTCTCAGTGTCCAGTTTACATCATCTCTGTACAGTAAGCGGAGCAGCGACTTCATGTTCCAACTCCTACATGACCTAGTGTTGAGGGTATCTCAGTTTCCACTTTGCTCTTGCTTTAGGTTGCTGCTGGGTAATTTAGTTCATGGCTCTCTTGCAAGCTCTGACCAATGTAGACAGCTGGAAGCGTCCTCTACAGCTACAGTTACAGATATTGCCAAGATTGTAAGCATTAGTGAGTTTTCGGATTCAGGAACCAAATTTGTAATGGTAGCTGGAAGTTGGTTTGATCAGGATCAGTGGAATCAAAGGGAGCTGGAGCCGTTATGAAAAGGGCTTCAGTGCCAGACTAACAGCTGGTCTTTAGGCTGGGACTATGGATGGTTAGAAGGGAGGAATTGATGAGTGCACTACTAGCCTTTAAAGTCGTAGTACCTTAACAGAAATTTAACTATATGCTTTTTGACTATAGGCTTTTTGCATAATTCAATGATTGGCATGCATTCAAAATAGTTAGATGTGAAATGGTCCATTTTGAAGAAATAAAAAAACAAGCCAACAACCCAAAGATGTCTTTACAGTGTTGGTGTTGGGAACCAGGGGTTGCCATGTCTAGGACCTAAACGTGCAGGCATTTATCGGCATGTTTTACGATGGATACAGCTTCATTCACCTCAGGTGCTCATTGAAAGACATGTCCAATACATGTGGAGTACATACATTATGAAATGAAAATGGTTCTATATAGTACCAAGTAACAAACACCTCTATCAAGAACCTTTATGGTGCTTGATAGAGCCATATTGTGTCTGTCTGCTTCTGTATATACAACACATTCTACATCGGTCTGAAAAGCCTTGTATGCGTACAAACAACTATTCAAGTCATTAATGAACCATTAAACCATGAAATGGTTCTACATGGACCTTGTGGTACTAAACAGGACCCATGACGAGTGCACACAGTGAAGTTTTCTCTGTTGTTCTAGTTCACAGTAAGTCACACTGCGCCCACTTTGACCTTAATGAAGTCCTGGGTGAGGTTTGAGAGGCCTGAGAGACGTTTTTGGTAAAGAATTTTGGGGGCTATTGAGTTGTAGTGCTTGTTAGCTATTTTTATATTGCGATTGTTATCAAATACAT
>JAMWET010000734.1:122500-127271 GCA_024036415.1 Prochilodus magdalenae
GGGAGAGACAGATGGACTAAAACAGAGAAAGAAATAGATGGGGAGAGAAACAGACGGAGAGAGAAAAAATGAAAGAAAGAAATGGATGGAGAGAGAATAAAAAGAATGAAATGGATGTGGGGAGAGAGACAGACAGAGAAAGATGGAAAGAAATGGATGGAGAGACAGACAGAGAAAGAAAGAAATGGATGGGTGAGAGAGACTGACAGAAAGAAATTGATGGAGAGAGACAGACTGAGAAAGAAAGAAATGGATGGAGAGAGACAGACAGAGAGAAAAAAATGGCTGTGGAGAGAGACAGACAGAGAGAAAGATGGAAAGAAAGAAATGGATGGAGAGAGACAGACAGAGAGAGAAAGAAATGGACAGGGAGAGAAAAAGACAGAGAGAGATGGAAAGAAAGAAATGGATGGCAGGGAGAGAGACAGAGAGAGAAAGACAGAAAAAAAGAAATGGATGGAGAGAGACAGACATACAGAGAAAGAAAGAAATGGATGGGGAGAGACAGACAGAAAGATGGATAGAAAGAAATGGATGGGTGAGAGAGACTGACAGAAAGAAATTGATGGAGAGAGACAGACTGAGAAAGAAAGAAATGGATGGAGAGAGACAGACTGAAAAAGAAAGAAATGGATGGAGAGAGACAGACAGAGAGAAAAATGGATGTGGAGAGAGACAGACAGAGAGAAAGATGGAAAGAAAGAAATGGATGGAGAGAGACAGACTGAGAAAGAAAGAAATGGATGGAGAGAGACAGACAGAGAGAGAAAGAAATGGATGGAGAGAGACAGACAGAGAGAGAAAGAAATGGATGGAGAGAGACAGACAGAGAGAGAAAGAAATGGACAGGGAGAGAAAAAGACAGAGAGAGATGGAAAGAAAGAAATGGATGGCAGGGAGAGAGACAGAGAGAGAAAGACAGAAAAAAAGAAATGGATGGAGAGAGACAGATGGAGAGAAAAAGATGGATAGAAAGAAATGGATGGAGAGACAGACAGAGAGTGAAAGATGGATGTGGGGAGGCAGGCAGAGAATGAAAGACAGAAAGAGAAAGGTTCTGAGAGAAAGACAGAAAGAGAAAGATTCTGGGTGAAAGACAGAAAGAGATTGTCTGTGACATGCAGGACTGACTGCTGAATGAAGACTGGATGTGTCCGGTGTCGTGGAGAAGATGACATGGCCGTGCACTCCTCCCGCTGAAGGCGTGAATGCTCCTGTTAGTGTTGATGCTCATTTCATGGGTATGACATTTCACAAGCACCTGAACACTTTCACACTAAAGTGTTCAACACCCCCCACGGACACCCTCACAGCCCCCCAACACACACACACACACACACACACACAGAGTTAGAAACCCCGCTCAGGTAGTTGTTCAAGGCTTTATAATGGGGTTGACTTCTAGGAGAATGTGACTGTAGAGCTAGTAGAAGGTAGTGCTGTGCTGGGTCTGAATACTGTACTGAGTGTAATGTACTGTATGTGAATCAGTGTGGATCATACAGTCTAGGCTGTGAATGTTATCATGTCCTCCTGGGTCACAGGGAAACAACAGGAAACACGCTGGACAGTCCGCAAGCACATCAAAGAGGAGACACATACACACACACACACACACACACACACACACACACACTTACACCTAGGGGACAATTTAGTTTCTCCAACTCACCCACCAGCAGGTCTTTGGACTGTGGAGGGAAACCCAGGCAGACGCAGAGACAACATGGCCTGTCCACACAGAGAGGGACCTCATCACCCGGCTGGGGGATCAAACCCAGCTCCTTCTTGCTTGCTTAGTGTTTAATCTACAGAAACCTTCTCAGAAGACCTGCAGGACCCTGAGTGCCCCCCACTGCAGTGCCGGAAGGCAGATAGTAGAACTGTGTCCTCTCTAAACACGCTCAGAAGAAGAATGTGGGGCCTGTACATGAGTTAGATGTAGGATCAGGGAGTTTCATGCTGTGGTTGGCATATAGGAGGTGATGAAACGACACCATCTTCTCTTTATCTGCTCTGTCTGTTTATTGTCGAGCCGCTTCCACACACAACACATACCATGCTCATGCCTTATCTGCTCCGCCGACCGGCGCTAATCACTCTGACCCACTTCCCCAGCTCACACGCTCTCTCACTCTCGTGCTTTCTTGGGTCACTTTCAGCTGCTTCAGACATACGTCTTCTTCACTCCAGGTAAAGGACAGACTGAGAGAGAGACAGGCTGAGAGTGAAAGGAAGACAGGGACAGTGAGAGAGAGAGACAGACTGAGAGTAAAAGAAAGACAGGGACAGTGAGAGAGAGAGACAGACTGAGAGTGAAAGGAAGACATGGACAGTGAGAGAGAGAGAGAGACAGACTGAGAGTGAAAGGAAGACATGGACAGTGAGAGAGAGAGAGAGAGAGAGAGACAGACTGAGAGTGAAAGGAAGACATGGACAGTGAGAGAGAGAGAGAGAGACAGACTGAGAGTGAAAGGAAGACATGGAGAGTGAGAGAGAGAGAGAGAGAGAGAGAGAGAGACAGACTGAGAGTGAAAGGAAGACATGGAGAGTGAGAGAGAGAGAGACAGACTGAGAGTGAAAGGAAGACATGGACAGTGAGAGAGAGAGAGAGAGAGAGAGAGAGACAGACTGAGAGTGAAAGGAAGACATGGACAGTGAGAGAGAGAGAGAGAGAGAGAGAGAGAGAGAGAGAGAGACAGACTGAGAGTGAAAGGAAGACATGGACAGTGAGAGAGAGAGAGAGAGAGACAGACTGAGAGTGAAAGGAAGACATGGACAGTGAGAGAGAGAGAGAGAGAGAGACAGACTGAGAGTGAAAGGAAGACATGGACAGTGAGAGAGAGAGAGAGAGAGAGAGAGAGAGAGAGAGAGAGAGAGAGAGAGAGAGAGAGAGAGAGAGAGAGAGAGAGACAGACAGACTGAGAGTGAAAGGAAGACATGGACAGTGAGAGAGAGAAAGAGAGAGAGAGAGACAGACTGAGAGTGAAAGGAAGACATGGACAGTGAGAGAGAGAAAGAGAGAGAGAGAGACAGACTGAGAGTGAAAGAAAGACATGGACAGTGAGAGAGAGAGAGAGAGAGAGAGAGACAGACTGAGAGTGAAAGGAAGACATGGACAGTGAGAGAGAGAGAGAGAGACAGACTGAGAGTGAAAGGAAGACATGGACAGTGAGAGAGAGAGAGAGAGAGAGAGAGAGAGAGAGAGAGAGAGACAGACTGAGAGTGAAAGAAAGACATGGACAGTGAGAGAGAGAGAGAGACTGAGAGTGAAAGGAAGACATGGACAGTGAGAGAGAGAGAGAGAGAGAGAGAGAGAGAGAGAGAGAGACAGACAGAGAGTGAAAGTCGGAAGACCCATGGAACAGCTGAGAGAGAGCAAAGAGAGAGAGAGAGACTGAGGACTGAGAAGTGAAGAGGCAAGGAAGACAGTGACAGTGAGAGAGAGAGAGAGAGAGAGAGAGAGAGAGAGAGAGAGAGAGAGACAGACTGAGAGTGAAAGGAAGACATGGACAGTGAGAGAGAGAAAGAGAGAGAGAGACAGACTGAGAGTGAAAGAAAGACATGGACGGTGAGAGAGAGAGAGAGAGAGAGAGAGAGAGACAGACTGAGAGTGAAAGGAAGACATGGACAGTGAGAGAGAGAAAGAGAGAGAGAGACAGACTGAGAGTGAAAGAAGACCATGGAGACATGTGAGAGAGAGAATGAGAGAAGAGAGACAGGAACTGAGAGTCTGTAAAGTGAGGAAGACATGGACAGTGAGAGAGAGAGAGAGAGAGAGAGAGAGAGAGAGACAGACTGAGAGTGAAAGGAAGACATGGACAGTGAGAGAGAGAATGAGAGAGAGAGACAGACTGAGAGTGAAAGGAAGACATGGACAGTGAGAGAGAGAGAGTGAGAGAGAGAGAGAGAGACTGTCTGAAGTGAAAGAAAGACAGGGACAAGGTGGAGATAGAGATAAGAGAGAGAGACGACTGGAGTGAGGGAAGACATGGGAGTGAGGAAGAGAGGAGACAGAGAGAGTGAGAGAGAAAGAGAGAGAGAGACAGACTGAGAGTGAAAGAAAGACATGGACGGTGAGAGAGAGAATGAGAGAGAGAGACAGACTGAGAGTGAAAGGAAGACATGGACAGTGAGAGAGAGAGAGAGAGAGAGAGAGAGAGACAGACTGAGAGTGAAAGAAAGACATGGACAGTGAGAGAGAGAGAGAGAGAGAGAGAGAGAGAGAGAGAGAGAGAGAGAGAGAGAGAGACAGACTGAGAGTGAAAGGAAGACATGGACAGTGAGAGAGAGAGAGACAGAGACAGACTGAGAGTGAAAGGAAGACATGACTGTTATCCGAGTGTTTGCTAGGGATCGTGGGGAGCTGCGGGGGGGGGGGGGAAAAAAAAAAAGAGAATGAGAGGGCAGGAGAAAGGGAGGGGGAAGAGGGGGAGACTGGGAAGTAGAGATGGAGAAGGTGAGAGGGGGTAAGAAGGGGGGGGAAAGGGGGGAGAAAAGGAGAGAGAGAGGAGGAGGGAGAGGAGGAGGGAAAAAGGGAAGGAGAAAGGGGGGGGGGAGGGGGAGACGGGGGGGGGAGGGGAGGGGGGAGGGGGGGGGAAAGGAGGAAGAGGGGGAGGGGAGGGAGGGGAGAGAAAGGTGGAAGGAGGGGGGGGGGGGGGAGGGGAGGGGGGGGAGGGGGGGGGGAGGGGGAGGGGGGAAGGGGGGGGGAGGGGGGGGAGAGGGGAGAGAAGGAGGGGGAAGGAGGGGGGGGAGAGGGGAAGGGGAAGGG